>PYAF01000753.1:556308-569512 GCA_007407185.1 Glycine tomentella | reverse complement strand
ATTTATTTATTTAATGTGGTAGAAATTTTCAGCAGTTTAATAATATCTAATGGTACGTTTGAGTGGAGAGAAGAAAAATAAAATAAAATAAAAAGAAAAATTTAAATTGAAAAAAGTTGAAAGAAAGAGAAATTTTTGTTTTTATTTTTATAAGTCAATTTTTTATGTTTTCTCCCATAGAATAAAGTGTTTCATTAATTTATTTATTTTTCTTCTTTTCATCCATTTTCTCTCCCAACAAACAAACCATAAAAATTCATCTCATCTCTAAAAAAATTCTGACAAATTTACACCATTGACTTGAGTTAGAAGACAAGTGATTAGAGAGACATGAGTTTCAACTAAACACACCGTTATTTATGGTTGGTTACAGTAGCTTGAGTCTTTCATGTTCCAGCATTTGCGTAACTCTAGACTTCCACTTGATGGCGTTTGCACAGTTGAAACCTCACCCTTCTTTGGCTCCCTTCTTGCAGAACCACTCTCACGTTGCTCAGTCATAATGATAAAGCCAGAGATCCTACTTCTTCTTTGTTTCAGCCTCAACAAAGTTCACGGCAACACTTTCAGGTTCTTAGAATACCTTTTTAATCACTCTGGTCTGCTAGTATATGAATTTGGATATTTGCTGTTGGTTTGCTAACTGTGGGTGGGTTAAGGTCTTACCTAAAGGGTGCCTCACTTTTCCATGAAAGATTGCATATAATTGATTGAACATTTGAATCCAAACAGTTCTTATTTGGAATTAGCTTTTTTTGTGACGATTTTTTTCATGGAGGCAACTATATACTTTTTCACTGTAATGTTTAATGGATTGAGCATTTCTTTCAAAGATTAAAAAAGATGGTGGTGGAGTGAGCTTTAGTAAGAAACTAAAAATGTAAAATCAAACGATTAATTTTGGTGATTTAGTCCGTTAACGATAAAATCGTGGAAAAGTGCGCATTAGTACTGTTACAAGTTTGCAAAATCTGCTTCTTATATGCCAATTCTCACACTGAACTGCACTTTGAAAATGGTTTAAGAATTTGACGCCAGAATCTGGAACTTGTGATCCCCCATCAATTTCATCTTACCTGATTTCACTACTGCACGTTTCACAATGAAGTATATGCATTTGGGAAATTGTCTCTATATATACTCTATTTCAATAGTTATTATGACATTGCACTGTAGGGTCTGGCTATGGCATTGCTATTTCTAATAGGATATGCAGCCATCATATTTGAAGAATATCTAGGGATCAATAAAAGCGGAGTGGGACTGTTGATGGCTGTAGGCTTATGGGTGATACGGAGTATTTGGGTAAAGGACTATCTTTTCTGTATTTTGACTTTTGAGATTATTGGTTAATTAATGATTAGTCAGAACTTTATGTATTCAGTGGTCTAGATTTTGAGATTTTAGGTTGGTGTATGTCTCAAATTGCATAGGACACAGCATACAGCAACATGCACTTGATACATTTATTCCATATGCACATTTCTAAAGTACAATTGAAAAATACATACCTTTTTCTCTTTCTTGGGGGTTGTTTCTTTAATCTTTGTAAAGATAAGGAGACTCTAACAAGGATTATTAGAACAAGGACAATTTCTAGGTATCCAGTGCCATCGTGTTCAAATTTATGACCTTTCCATGTGCCCAGTCTATATGTTGAAGTCCATTTTCAAGAGTTCCCCCCTCTTACAGAATTTTTTTATGGGCCCTACTAACAAGTGTCTTAAAGGATCTGATTAATAAATCAATAAGTAGGAAGTTTTTATAGGAAATCATGGTGGGAGTACTTTGAAAATCTTGTTGGGTTGCATTGGTAACACCTTTTTATAAAAAAAATCCACTTTTGGATTCCTTGACTTTGTTAGCATTCTCCTATTTTTATTTATGAAGATAAAGATTTTAGGATAAGGTGGTGTGGAATGGGGCAACCTCCCCTCTCTCTAGAATTTTTATGTACCTGTGCTTGGAATCTTTCACTTAAGAGCCGTACATGCACCTTTTGATGCATACACTAATCTCTGAAAGAATGTTAACACTTGATAGGATTTCTTGACCTAAGGAATCTAAGTTAATTTGACTCAAAGTAGATGACAGTTTAGCTTGAAGATTGTGTGTTCTTATTTGTGGACTAAACTTTTTTAACAACTGATAGCTACCTGCCTGCCACTGAACAGAATATGTTGTTTTTTAAGAAATGTAATTTTCTGCCATTGATACGCTGTCAAATAGGTTGCTCCTGACCCCAGTAGTTACTATCGCCGGTCTCCCTTGTATCAGTATCCCAATAAAATTTCTTAATAAATGATAATAGTTCACTTACTGACCTGTTCTGTTAGTTACAGATTCATAACAATGTGCGTGTTTGGTTTGACGTTAGAAAATTGATTCTAGGTCTAGAATTGACTTTGAGCTGAAACAACTTTGAGTAGTTTTTGCGTTGGATCAGAAAATTTATAGAGTTTTACTCTTAACTTGATTCTATAATGAAAACATCCAAACATAAATAGCATCACTTCCAAATCAATTTCGCAAAATCAGTGTTGTTTGGTTTGGCATTGGGGAATTGATTTTGAGACTTAAATTTATTTTGGATACATTTCCACATGTTTGGTTTCACGTTGAAGAATAATTCAGAATTGATTATGGGTTGAAGTAACTTTGAGTAACTTCTGCGTTGGATCCAAAATTTTGTATTGAATTTTACTCCTAACTTGATTTTATAATAAAGCATTCAAACATAAACCACATCACTTCAAAGTCAATTTTAACTAAAATCAATTTTGTCAATGCTCATCCAAACACGCACAATATTGGTTGGTGTCAATTATATCCCCAGAGTCTCTTCTTTATTGAAATTTGAAATGTCCATTCATTTCCCTGATTGTAAGTCTACATTTTGAAGTCAGTTTACCTCCTTTCTTTGATTGGATTTTCCATTGCTGTTTGCTTTTATTCTTTATGGATTTGTCTATAGGCTCCATCAACTGATATAGCTGTTTCAGAGCTAACACATGCATCTGCCGAAGTCAGTGAAATAGTGTTTTTCTTGCTTGGTGCAATGACCATTGTTGAGATAGTTGAAATTCATCGAGGATTTAAGCTGGTTACAGACAATATAACAACCCAAAAGCCACGCCTTCTCCTATGGGTGGTAAGTGCTTTCACTGCTCTGTCACTGCATTGTTGACCATACTAAAAAAGCTACCTAGAAGATTCTGTGAATTAATGTCTTGGAAAGTTGACTACATTAGTTGTTCAACATTACAGTCTATGGTCAAATTTGGATGAAACACACAATAGAAGGGGCTCAGATTCAAGAGCTCCTTCTTACAAAGGGGTTTAGTACTATTTATTTAGGCTGCGCATCAATGATAGCAAACTTTTCAAGAGCAAATTCTTCCTTTCCTCTCCCCTTCTCGAATTCTAAATTTTCTGTAGTTTGCATCACTATTTTTTGGTCTCTAATGGAAATTGACTAATTAATGCTTAATTTGCAGATTGGATTTATTACATTCTTTCTCAGTTCAGTTGTAGACAGCCTGGCATCCACCATAGTCATGATTTCTCTGTTGCGGAAATTAGTACCTCTGTCAGAGTATCAGAAGTATGTGTATCTGTTGTTAACTTTCACTGTAATGGTTTGCTTTTGAGTTGAAGTACTAAATATGACCATATTTTATTCATTACCACAATAATGATTAATTGGGAAGAATCATTCATCATCTAAGGTTTCAAACATTAGACTTCTAAAGCTTCAGATCTCTGGTCCTTACTGGAGAAACTTTGTGTGGCATTACTCTTGCTTTTTAAATTCTCTTACAAAATTTGAATGCTTATTTGATTTGTGGTCTTGATAAATTTTCCTCCAGAAATGAATTTTGATCATTTCAATTTTTCATTTCCTGCTAGTACCTATAATTGATAGGTGACTTGAAATGGTATTAGCCTTTTCATTTAAGTTTAAATCTGCACTTGTGATGGCTTTCTTGATGACTGTTGAGGGAATAAACATTCAGCCGTGTATGTGAATCTTCTAAGTTTGCTGTTTCATTCTCCAACTATTTGGAGGTTTGTCGTGCTACATGTCATCAAGAAGTTGATTTGGATTCTATTTACAGGATATTGGGAGGTGTTGTTGTAATAGCAGCAAATGCTGGTGGTGCATGGAGTCCTATTGGTGCTGTTACCACTACTATGCTGTGGATACATGGCCATGTATCTGCAGTGCAAACAATGAAGGTAATCCGTTGGAAAATTCTTCCGGTTTCATACATCTGTTTGGATCATGTGAAAAGTTTATGTGCAACTACATAATGAAGCACTAGTAGCATCCTGAGATATTCTTTGGATATGGTAATTAGAAATATAATAATAAGAAATGCTAGCTACACACTTTCTGACATGCTCTTTTCATCTCACTCTTTACTATTGGGTGAAATGTGGGTACTGCTCCCTTTCTAGTGGGCCAAGCATAAATTTCACCCAATAACAAAAGGTGTATTGCTACTTGCCAGCCGTTCTCATACATAATATATGACCGTAAATTACAATTTCCTCATTCACACAACTTGTGCTACTTATATTTGATTTCATGAACACTTTGGATTCGACACAGTGCAACATGCAATTAACGAGTATCTGTAATTGCATTTTCTTTATTGACAGGGTTTGCTTGTACCTTCAGTCATTTCTCTAGTTGTTCCTCTGGTTCTGATGTCCTTGACTAGGTAGAGACTCTTCTTCCTACACTGCAAAAGTCAGCCGCAAAAGCTGATTTGAATAGTGAGATTTAGCTTAACATATTATGTTAGGAACTTGGCAATTTCTCTATTGAAGTATCCTAAAAAATGGAAAGAAAAGAGGAAAGATTTGAAAATGTGATGAAAGTGTTATTACTGAATAGGAGGTACAATACTCCTACCGAGGACAATTTAGATGATGCTAGTTCTTTACTTTTTCAGTGGAGTTAATGGGAAGGAACAAAAGTCTCTGGATGTCTTTGCCTCTGAACAGATTGCTCCTCGAGGGCAGCTTGTTTTCTCAGTGAGTTTAGGAGCTTTGATTTTTGTCCCAGTGTTCAGGTCCCTCACAGGTTTACCTCCGTACCTCGGAATGCTGCTCGGACTTGGCATGCTTTGGATTCTCGTTGATGCTATCCATTACGGTGAATTTGAAAGGCAGAAGCTAAAAGTGCCACATGCTCTGTCAAGGATAGACACTCAAGGAGCACTATTTTTCTTGGGAATTCTATTATCTGTTAGAAGGTAGTGAGGAAATATATTTTAATTTTTATGCTGTGATAAGTTTTGGAAAATAACCATGTATTCATGCATTAAAAACAATAATAAAATACATCAAGTCATCGACAAAAGTGTCATTGTCCCTTTGAGTAGTAGGGCATTTGCTATGAGATGCATATATTGTTCTTTTGCATGAACTGTGATTATATATTCTATTGCTGACATATCTTTAAATAACCTAGTTACTTATGTTAACCTGTTGTATTTGATCAATTTTAACCATCATGTTCGGCAGCCTGGAGGCAGCAGGGATTCTTCGGGAAATAGCAAATTACTTTGATGCACATGTCCCAAGATGTGAATTGATTGCAAGTGCTATTGGACTAATATCTGCAGCAATAGACAATGTTCCATTGGTTGCTGCCACAATGGGAATGTATGATGTCTCTTCTTTCCCTCAAGATTCTGAGTTCTGGCAAATGATTGCATTATGTGCTAGTACTGGTGGATCCATATTAATTATTGGCTCAACTGCTGGAGTTGCGTTCATGGGGATGGAAAAGGTGGACTTCTTTTGGTACTTACGGAAGGTACTTCCTGTTATATCTATTAGTTAATTTAGAATCGGAATATATCCAATTGCACAAGGGAAAGGATCTGAGCCCAACAATATTGTCTCCTTAAAACAATTTGTTCCCTCCAATTGATGCCAAAGGTTGATAAACAATTGTCTCCCAGGATAGAACGGATCAACGTCTGAAGATTGATGGCACTTCAAATCAACAACCCAAACGAACAAAGTTAATGCTTAAGAAATCACTCAGAAAGAATGAAAAAATTATGTGATATGAAAATGCACTAGTATCTAAGCGAGAATATCAGAAAAAATTAACTATCAAAACTCTATCAGTTTTTTCTACTTTTTTCTATGTATTTTCTGATAGTCTCTGTGTCTATATATAGACAACAAACAACCATGTAGAAGAGTTGCCAGCGAACAATCGTGACTGTTGGCGATGAACTATCGCAACCGTTTGTTATCAAAGCGGTTGGGAGTAGTTATTGAGAGTAGTTATTATTTTTTCTAACCTCTCCCAGGAGCGGTTAAGAGTGGTTATTATTTTTCTAACCTTTTTCCAATTGCCTCTTATTCATAACTCATGGAGTTTAAACAAAAACTCCAACACTTCCTACTGTACACTTAGACATATTGATGTGATAAAATGTTTGTGCATAGTTCATGAGAAAACTCGTTTATGTCTTTTTTGCAGGTTAGTGGCTTTGCCTTAGCAGGTTATGCTGCTGGTATTGCTGCCTATTTAGCGCTTCATAATCTCAACATCGTTCAACCAACACTAGCGGAGGTTCCTTTCCTTTCTGGTTCATGAATATAAAATTGAAGACTTCATTCGAATCCATTTTCATGGTATCAAAAGCAGCATAGTTTGTAAAATAATGTATACAAGTAAACCAGTAGTGTAAGTTGTTAAAAGGTTAATATTTTAGTGTGCAAAAATTTGTTAAAACGAGTTTAATCTCGACTAGTCTTAACTATCTGTGTAAACTTGAATTGTTTAGATAAAATATATATATATATATATATATATATATATATATATATATATATATATATCCTCCATACATACACCTATGTATAAATTAGTAAGTGGATCTGTGTAGTTGCATAGGTTGCATTTATCTTACGTTTGTATTAAAATATAGTATTTAGTTAAATCTATCTATGACTGTTTTATCTATATATTAAGGTTCAGGCAGGGTGAACCATGCAATAGGTGATGCATGGTGAATCACTTAAAATGGCCTGTTATAGACAATCATTTTAACCTGCTAGATACATTTCACCCTAGAATTCTAATGGTTCACCCTAGAATTCACCATATATTAAACAATGTACTCGTAAAAATAACACACTTTAATGTGTTTCTCATTGATATTTTCTAGTAAAAGTATAGAAAACTTACATTCACATTCTTCTAACCCAAAATGCTCCCGACCTTTTTGATCATGCCCAATAGGTTGATCTATTTTGTAAATTATAAATATAAAGAATTACTTACTAAGAGACTTAAAAAAGTCATCTAGAAAAGTCTATTAAAGTTGCTATTTAAACATTTTCGTAGGCCTTGATCTATTTTGGAAATTATAAATATAAAGAATCACTTACTAAGAGACTAAAATTATAATTATGCATCATAAACACGTCATTGTGATTTTTGAAACAGAAAAGAGAAATGATAATTTGAATTATTGGTCGATTAAAAGTAATCGGACAATGTTTACTTGGATTACACAACATGGATATGACTACAGCGACAATAGATGGTCATTAATACAAGAGCCGCAAAGTGTTGGGTATGAACTCTTGACGAGAGTAGCAAGGGAGATAAGGATGGTCATTGCTATGAGCTCTTGACAGGAGTGGTGAGATCATATTTTTTTAAAGGAAAAACACTATTTTGTATGAAACCTATTGATAAGAATGAAAATAGATCATACTTCTTGATAAGGATTAATGACCTAGTCCACATCATATTCATATCAAATCAAACTTCTTTAGAAAATAAATGAGACTAAGACTTTTATTAAAACTTATTTAATTAAAAAAAAAAAGTCATTCAAAGAGAATCACTTGCTAAGAGACCAAAAAAAGTCTTGTAGGCCTAATAGTTCTATCTATTCTAAAAATTATAAATATAAAGAATCACTTAATAAGAGGCTAAATATTATAATTAGGAAATTGCTATTTTATAATAAAATGTTTTCATAAAACATGCATAAACATGTGTTGCAGAAACATATTTCATATATTTGTTAACCTTTTAATCAATATTTACTTTTAAAGAACAATAGCCGTCCATATCATTGTTCGTTTCGTGTTAGATAGCAATTTAACACTGCTGTTATAATTATGCATCATAAAGGAGACCTAATTGCAATTTAGCCTTCTTAGTAAGTGATTCTTTTAATCTTTAAAGTTTTATTCTCTTTATTTTCAAATAAAAAGGCAAATTAAACAAGCAAGAACTCACTAAACCAGACTATGAAATGCACAGCCAAATTATTCTCTTTCTCGTCCCCTTAAAATTACCGATACAAGTTCGATGATGATGCACCAAAACCGGCCACATCCGGCAACCATGCCCAATACATTACTAAAAAAAAAAAAAAAAAAAAAAAATAGGAGCAACCATTTCATCTTACACTTTAAGGAAAACGAACTCTTCCACAGCAGGAATTTCTCCAATCTTCTTCAAAGATTCCTTGCTAGGTTGTTCGTCCACTCCAATTGCCATAACAGCTTGCTTGCGTGGAGCAATCCTTCCTACACTCATGAAGCTAACATTCACGTTCTCCTCGCCCAAAACGCTTCCAACCTTTCCGATCATGCCTGGTTGATCTACCTGCCTACACAGTATGATGCTACCTTCCAAACTGACGTCAACATCAAAAGACCCAACCTTTGTTAGATGGGGGATATCATCTTTTACCCGACCCTCAACTTTAATCTCCCCGGAATCTGATATGGCACTAGCAAATCGGGATTCCACATTAGCAATCTGGACCTGAATGAATTCCAGTGGATTCTCAGGTGAACCATCAAGAATAACCCTCTCCTCAGTTATCCTGATCCCTCTTTGCTTAGCAGTGAAATCAGCATTGACCAAGTTCACAAAAACACTAGATATGGGCTCAATCAGACCCTTGGTTATCATGGCACGGAGAAGACGAGTGTCCAGATCATCAGGGGCCCTAGAGGTGGCATAAGTGACCCTCACTGTTTTTACACCGCTTCCTCCTGCTACCAGCTGGACAGCCAGCCTACCCAGTTTCTCGGCAAGATCAACGAATGGTTTTAATTCTGTCAACACCTGCACTCACAAAGGAAAGAAATAGATGTCAAACTTGGCCATACCCTCACTTAAACCATGTTTAATTCATGAATCACATTATATTATGATATGCTCACTAAAGCAGAACACTAAAAGGAACTCCAGAATACAAAGTCATGGAATAACACTAATTCTGTAATTTATCTGTATTTCCAGTTGCTCTAATTGGATTTATCAAACCAAACTTTGACATTACATTAAGCATTTAGTTTAAACAACCATTTGAGCAAATAACAGCTAAAGTTAATAATTAAAGAAAATAGGTACCATCTTCAAAATATCAATTTAAACATCTGAGACAAGTTATACATTTAAATAAATAAATTCACAATGATATTGTCAAGACAAACAGCTGTAGCATGAAGTTAGATATTCATCATGAACTTGAGAATAGTATAGACAAGGGATAGTAACAATGACAATTTCATCAAATAATGTTATTTATTACAAAAAGGAAGAGGATAAAGATGATTTTTTTTCAAATACCTCTGAGGGAACCATTGGTGCATTGACTGCAGTAGCGGCAAGCTCCCCTTTCAACGCCCCAACAACAGCTTCTGCTATTTCAATAGCCACACCTTCCTGGTCATCATATTCAAGAGTTTTAAAAACATTAGTGACAAGGTAATAACATGAAATGCTCATGATCATATCAAATGCATTAAGTTACTTACTTGTGCTTCCATGGTACTGGCACCAAGATGAGGTGTTGCAGTAACGAGCTCATGCAGAATCAACTTGCTGTCTTTGGGTGGTGGCTCCACAGTGAAAACATCAAGAGCCGCCTGAAACAAAGAGATACATCACAATCATTTGTCTCTTCAGTAAGCAGAGATCCAGTTTATTCACTTTTATATTAAAGTGATCAATTAGTGCTTCAAATTGAAGATGGCAAGAACCTGAGCTACAATTCCAGAATCCAGTGCCCTAACAAGCGCATCCTCATCAATGACCCCTCCACGAGCAACATTGACAATGCGAACTCCTTTCTTCATCTTCGCAAAAGTCTCATCGTTGAGCATCTTTGATGTAGCAGCTGTGAGAGGCATATGTAGAGAGATGAAATCCGCAGTGGCAATGGCCTCATCAAAGCTCACAAGCTCAACACCAATGGCCCTAGCACGGTCTGCTGGAGCATACGGATCATGCGCAATGACGGTCATACCAAGCCCCTTGGCACGGCGAGCAACTTCAGAACCAACTTTCCCAAATCCCAGCACCGCAAGTGTTTTCCCAACCAAGGAAACTCCAACATATTTATTCCTCTGCCATTTCCCTGATTAACAAGGGCACAAGTAAATCAAAACCAAACAGCAGTAACTCAATTGACCAGAGAAACTAGAAACAGAATCCACAAGACCACAACACCAATACTAATAAAGCATTACAAGAAACACAGTATTCAAACAATAGACCATAACTTAATTTCTCTCTCTCACACACACATAAAAAGACCAGTCACACGAATTTATATATCAGGAAAAGCAATTTCCTAGTTAATAAGACAGAATATTCAATAAAAAAAAATTGGTTCCATATATTCAAGAGACGTTTCCCTTCAAGCATACCAAAACATGTGAAACTAAACTAAAGGAGGCATAAGAATAAATATAATAAAATAAAAATGACGTAAAACTCAAACTCTTCATAAAACATTAAAACATTTCAAATCAAGCATAGTTCAAAAACAGGATTCAAATCTAACTTGAAATATAACTGACCGGCTTTGACGGACGCATCGGCCTGAGCGACGTTCCTGGCCATGGAGGCAAGGAGTGCGATCCCGTGCTCAGCGGCGGCAACGGTGTTGGCGGTGGGCGCATTGACGACCAAGCAGCCGTGCTCGGTGGCGGCGGCCAGATCCACATTATCGATTCCGACGCCAGCTCTTCCGACGACTTTCAACCTGCCGGCGGAGGACTCAAAGACCTCGCGCGAGACCTTGGTGCCGCTGCGCACGATGAGGGCGTCGCAGAGCGAGATCTTGGTGCATAGTTCCTCGGTGCTGAGGTTGTAGGAGCAGTCGACGTTGGCGAAGTCCTTGAGCAGCTTCAGCCCCGCGTCTCCGAGCTTCTCCGCGACGAGCACCGTGGGCTTCGCGTCTAGCCCGGCGGAGACGACCAGCACGAGAGGGCGGGAGCCGCGGTGGCGCGGGCGGAGCGAGACGGAGAACGCGGAGGAGAGGGGGAGCTTCGAGGAGAGAGAGAGTGACGGAGATTGGAATCGTAGGGTTTGGGATGTGGCAGTGGCCATGATTTGATTTTAGGGAGAAGAATAAGAGCGGGCGAAGAGAAGAGAGTATGGTGTTTGAGACAAGTGAGTGAGTTAGTGAGTTGGGGTTTTATAACGATAGGGTTTATGAGTGACCTTTTTCTCTCTTCTAATTGTTATTATCAATTTATCATAGCGAATTACTTATTGTTATTGTCAATTATATTTATTATTTATCTATTAAATGTGTGCACCCCTTGGATTCGTTGGTAAATCCACGCGCTCCTGTTGAATGTATGTGACCACAATCCGCCAAGTGGGGGTAACAAAGTTGAGTTGCAATGCTTAATAAGTAATCACTCTCACCCACTAACAAAATCAATAATGAGGATTATTTCGGTACATTCATAAGAGGATTTAAAATAATGGTTAACGCTAAATATATTTAATATATTTTTATTATTTTATATTATAATAGATATTTAAATTTCTCAAAAATTTAAAAATGATAGTATCATAACAATTTAGCTAAAAATAACTTTTAATGTTTATAAAATATTAAAAAATAGCATAAAAAAGAAAATATTAAAAATCTAACAATAAGGAAATTATTGGGGAATTTATAGGAATATTTAAAATAATTTTAAAAATAATGTTAAAGAATTTATGAATTTATTTAATATTTTATTATCTCTTGATCTCTCCCACAAAGTACTCATGCAATTCTTATGGGATAGCAAGTCACTCATCCATATTCGAACAAATTCTCATTCTCAACCTGTTGATATTATGATAGAAGTTCTCGACTCCAAACAATTCAATTTTCTAATCATCAAGTTTGTATCTCCTCCTCTATGCTCTAATTTGAGGGAGAGTATTTAGGATAAAATTAATTTGTTATAAATATATTTTTTATTTAGATATCGATTTATTAGATTGGTTTTTATTGTGTATTTAAATTAGCTGTTTGTATTAGATATATGATCAATTTGTTATTTTGATATTAAGATAAAATTAATTTATTATTTTGATATTAGAATAAAATTTATTTATGTTATAATCTTGATTTATATATTAGATGTTTAAATCATCAATTACTATTTCAAAGTATTTATTATCATCATCCTCGTTGTTTTATTCATTAGCTCATTATTTGACGAGGATTTCTTAATATATATTTTTTTATCTGTTATCATGGTTGGAAGGTTATTTAAGTAAGCCTGAAGGCCAAGTCTAATGTGAAGTCCCATTTTTGGGTTTCACCGGTGAACCAGTCCCTCACACCATAGGATATAATAATAAAATAATAGACGGTCGACATTAACTACCTATTATCGGGTGACACGGTTTTTTTTTAAATGTATTTTGATTTTTTCTGGAAAAAAAATGAAATGAACGCGAAGTGTGGCTTACGTTCTGAACCTCTCAATTGCAAAGGTCGCCTCTCCGCCAGTGCCGAGACTACCCGGAGCAACAGCAGCAGCCACTCCTCGCCTTGAAAACACAAATTGAACACAATAAAAGTAATACAACCATAGCATATACTTCAATAGGGGTGTTCACGGGTACGGGTAACCCGTGAACCCGAACCGATCCGAACAGTTAGGGTTAGGTCATTTATATATTTGGGTCAAAACCGAACCGAACCGATCAAAACCGTTCATGTACGGGTTGGGTCACGGGTTTAGATTTACAGATCCGTTGATCCGATGACCCGATCCGTGAACCCGTAATAATAATATAAATTTTATTATATATATATTAAAAATTAAAAAAATAATTTGACAATAAAAAAAGATATGATATTGTAAATGTTTAAGATTGCATTCAAAAATAAGATAA
>PYAF01000753.1:534197-556208 GCA_007407185.1 Glycine tomentella | reverse complement strand
TAATAAAATATCTTTAAGATTGTATTGGATAATATGATAGAATATATTTAGGATTGCATTCAAAAATTGGTTAAAATCATATCTTTAAATTAGTATAAATAGAAACATATTTTGGTGTTCATGTATGCATTCCATTCCAAATAATATTAGAGAGTTTATGTTTGCATCATTGAGAGAATTGTTGTGAGATCATATAGAATTGGTTATAACAAAGCTTGGTTTGTAAGATTCAGTTGTGATTATAGTAAATATTGTTCACAAATCTTTTGTTTTAATTTATATTATAAGTCTATTTTATAATATTATGTTGATGGTATTAAATGAATCAATTTTACTACTTTCATACATTTGATAATATTGTGTTAATTGTATGAGATATTTGAAAGAATCGTGATATAAAATAGTAGTTTTAAAAAAAATTAAATGGGTAACCCGGTGATCCGAACCGAACCGAACTGTTCATGAACGGGTTGGGTTGGGTTGGGTTTCAATTTTTTTTCTTCTGAAAATTGAATCGAACCGAACCGATCAAATTTGATTGGGTTGGGTCCTAAATTTGGCCAAAACCGATCCAAACCGACCCGCGAACACCCCTATACTTCAATACTTCAACACCTTCTGAGTGATTTTCTGTTTCCAATTTCAAAATTATTAAAAATTAAATCCAAATCAAATTTTGAGTGTTGAGTTTCTGTTTCAAAATATTAAAAGCTGTTGTATGGTGGTAAAGGTAGGGGCAGATCGGCGCACCAAATGAAGAATGAGAGCAACGACATGACACAAGAAAGAGGGAGAGTGGCGGTGCAACAGAGGAAAGCTTAAACTGAAAAAGAAAAGGGGATTTTCAGTGTTCAGATTTGTTTTGCTGAAAAAGGACTTGAAAATTCTAAGAATAGTGGGACAAATAGTCAAAATAAGGTGAATTATTAAAATAGTATTGACATGAAGTGAACGGAGATTACCAGCTCAAAAATGTGGGTGCAGAAATTAGAACTCAGAAGATAGAGAAATAAACAAACAAAAAAATAATTTATTTTTTATTTAACTTTTAATTTTTTCCGATTACAAACTTATTATTACCGGTAAAATTGGAGGTTCACCGATATAAAATTGGAGGTTCACCGATAAAGCCCAAAAATGAATCTTCACATTAGACTTAGGCCAAGCCTGAAATGATAAACTTTGAATACGTTGCATGTTCTGTAGGCATTTAAACTTTTTGAGACCTAATGATGGATTGAGCGGCTCGATCCTAAAATAAACAATTTAATTACTAAATAAAAATTATATATATATATATAATTAGCGTTTTTTTAAAGGGAAAATTTAGCGTTACTCCCCGAGTGACAAATGTTTATACGAAAATTACTTAAAAAATTTCTAATTATACGAATGTTTTGATGAACAACCTTTGAATGATGAAAGATGCGTGCGTCCACCATGGTTGGTGGAGCTGGTCAGATAAAAATTAAAAAAAAAAATGAATAAGATTCGAGAAACAGGATGAATGAGATGCTGTCCTTATTGCGTGGAGCTAATAGGGAAAGAGTGTTTGCATATTGGATCAGATGTATTTTAAAGAAGAAAAAAAGTCATTCAATTCGATTATTTCAATCTTGCTAATTTATTGTGTCACTGAGTTACTTTAAATTTTTTATTTAATCCAATTTAAAACGATTTAAATTTAATAAATTTTATATTTTAATTTTACTTTTATTTATTTTTTAAAAAATATTAAATAGAAGATAAGATATATAATAAATGAGAGGATATTTATTTATTTCAATTATTTTTTATTTAGATTATTTTTTTTGAAATCTAATAATTAAACTTAGTTATTTATTATAATCATTAAATCTTTAAAAAATAAACAATAAAATTAAAAAATAACTCTAAAATAAATGGATTCTCTTCGTAATAAATATAATAAAAAAGATTTTAAATATTAAATATTTTATTTATATGTCATTATATAACTAATAATATAATATTTATGTATTTTAAATTGTATAATTAGTAAAAATATATTTAGTTTCCATAAAATATAATTTTTATGATAATGTTATAAATGTAAAAGAAATAAAAATAAGTGATATTATAAATTTATGAATATATATATATATATTGTTTTGATTGATTTTCAAAATTAAATTCCAAATTTGATATGATTCAAAAATAAATTTGGTTTTCAAATTTTTATCTGTTTAATTTCAATTTATTCGATTTTCAAATTTTTTTGATTTATTTTTTCATCTGCAGTGAATTGGATCGTATATCTACACCATAGGAGCTACCGAACCCGAACGTGAAGAATGAAAAGAGCATCTATGTGGGACCCTATTACCAGTTGGGTTGGTGTGCTTTTATTTTATTTTTGAAAGGAGGTTGGTGGAGGATCTCAATTTTATTTAGTATTTATTTATTTACTATATAAAGGAAATTTTTATCAATTTGACAATAGTATGATTATTCTAAATTTTATTTTAAATGATTTGGTTTTTAAATATTGAAAAATAATTTCGACGTTATGTTAAATTTGTTTGAATGGATGTTTAAATTTTTAATTAAATAATCTAATGTTATCACAAATTAATCAGAATAAATATTTAAATACTTAATTAATATTGTTATAAGTATTTAAATTCAGTTGTGGATAGTATAATTTTTCAGTCCTTATTCACTCATTCATTATTTTTCATATTAATTGCAAAACAATGAAAACAATCAAAGTAAAATAACAAAAAATGATAAGTGGGAGAAAACAAAAATAAAGAAACGGAAACAAACGTAAATAGTCTACGAATATGCTGACCCAATTCTATGAATATTATTAACCCTTCAAGTAGTTGGTACAAACAAGGCAATTCTATTATGGAAGCAAAAATATAAAAGGACTTAATTTTTTTTTAAATTGGGTCAGTGGATAGCTGAATGGGATGGGATCATTTTATTTTCATCTTGAAAGCTCAAAAGCTAGAAAATAGATATCAGGATATATATATATATATATATATATATATATATACAAATATATATATATATATATATTATAATGGTAGGCTTATTTGAATGAATTTGTCATTAAAGTGAGTAAAATTATATCTACAATTTTTTGTACGTCGGTACAAATATACTATTGATCTAATGTCTTTTTTATCTAAGTATTTTATATGAAAAAAAATCCTTCATAATTTTTTATAAATATTCTGAAAATAATAATTATTTTCTCTAACATAAATTTTTTCAAATATATAATTTAGAATGTACCATTTTCTTAATATTCTAAAATGTAAACATAAATATAATCTTAATTAGTTATTACTTTTTTTCGAGGTCTATGTTTTTTTATTTATTTTAATATTATTGTGTTTAATTAATTATTATTATCTAAAATTTTATTTTATATTGTTACGTATTTTATTTTATTTATTTTAATTTATATTTATAAAATCTGAAAAAATATTAAGTTTTATTAATAAAAAATATATAAATATGTGAATTTTTTTGAGTTTCTTGTAATTTCTTATATTAGAATAAAATATTGAATGAGTTCTTTAAGAGGAGTGACATTGATATTTTGAGGACCACAAAAAATTGTTTAAAGAATCCATTGAAAATGCTTGCATTGCACACTGCAAACAAGAAGTTATTTGATACAAGCCGAAAACAAGCTCACACACATGGGCACATGGCAACAGAATTCCTAACGGCACATTAAAAAGCAGAATTGAACATAGAAAAAGTGGGTTCAAATTGGGGAACTTAATTTCCCAGTAGTTCAGGCATGAAAATGGGTAAGATAAGCCTCAGCCAGCTTGTGACCCAACTGAATCTGAGACTCGGTAGTTAAGTGAAGATTATCTTCCATCAATTGCAATCCCTTCGCGTCCACGCAAATCACATTTGGAAGATCAATTGCCTTTTGTGCTTCTCTCACTTTCTCTATGTGGTCGAACCCTGAGGCTAATGCAACCTACACGCTCCACAATTATATTATCACATTTAAGACTTAAAGCGCTAAGTTTGCTTCTTTAATTAAAATATTTTATTCGTATAATGTTGCAAAAGAAGATGATCTACACAAATAATAATAATAAAAAAGGTAGTAATGTTTGAAATTAACCTGAATGATGGGAAGAGATGGCAAATTGAGGTCTTGACGAACATTGTTGATGAGGGTCTCCATGTTGACCTTGTAAGCTGCAGCGTCTTCCTCGTTGATTGAGTCGCTTTCACCTTGGAACCACAGCACCGCTTTGATCTCGCTGCTATTCTCGCGCTCCTTCACGCTTTCCTTGGCCCTCTTCACCATGTTCTCGTACAGTTCCTCCCCACGCGCCCACTCCTTCAAGGCGGTGCCGCCCACGGCGCAGGGGACCAGACCCAGCTCGCCCACCACCACGCGCTGCCGCAGCAGTGCGTTCGCGAAGATCATGGCGGGGCCCACGCCACAGGCCTTCTTGGTGTCAATGTCGACGTGGAGGGGCTCGTTAGCGGGTTCCCATTGGAGGGTGGCGGAGAGGCGGAGGATGGATGGGTCGGGGCGGCACTCCGCCGGAACCACGCCGTCCCACCGCTTACGGTTGTTAGCGTCCCTGATAACCCCGCCACGACCGGCCATATTGCTTTGACCTGAGAGTATGAAAATTTGCCTTTTGGTTTTTGGTGTCTGCTGGTTTGGGTCTGAGTTGGTTTCCATGGCTTCTACTTCCAACAAAACTGGGGGTTTCACTTGGCGTTGGATGCTGGATCCTTGAACTTATAACCATAACAAGTGGTTATAAATTAATCATTACATAAGTAGCGCACCGACAAAGTAGTTTTTCAAATTTTAGTCGAGGACTATTAATTATTCTTTTTTTTTTTTTTACATTTTTTATTAGTTTTAAACTATAAAACTATAAAAAAATAACTTGTTAAATAAAAAGTATAGAGTGTGTGAATGAAAATTTTTCAATTTTGTTTACTGATTTTTTAATTATGAAAAATAAATTTTATTCAAACTACTTGAACATCTACAAGCTAAAGTCAAGAGCCAAAGAGATAAAAAAAACTTGGTAGTTACCTTATTCGAATAAGTATTTGATAAAATTAATTAATAAATTAATTTATAAATAAAATGGTATTAATTTAAATATTATCTAGCTTTTTGAATGACTAATTGGAAATTCCTAGTTGATCAGCATATGTCTCCTCTCAAACTATGTTTATTTATAAAGTTGAAACTCAATTCTTAAGATATTCAAATCTAATTTTATTTATATTAATGTAATATCAACTTTTATTCTTGAAGAATTTGGGAGAACCATCTATTTGCCGTCCTTTTTATATTTTCAAAAATAGTTTTCAAAATTTAAAAATAAATTTTGAAAACTAATTTTTAGAAAGTAATAAAAAATAAAGGAAAGAAAATAATTATTAAATAACATATGCTAACTTTGTGAGGAGGACTTGGTTCAATTTCCACTTAGTACATCCTTGATGAAAATCTTTTGTGTGCCCTCCTCTATTTATGTTGGTGTTTTTTCTTCTTCTAGAGGCCATGTTGTACATTTCAAACCACATGTAATTTTGTTTTTGGGCTTGATGTCTTTGCAGAGTGATATATTTCATACACCATTTTAATTTATAATACACTCAGTATGAATAATGCACTTCCCAAAATATCATTCGCATTATTAAGGTTACGAATTTCATAACCTTCATACAGATTGGTGAATCCATAAAAATCTTATGGATTTGTCAATTTGTATGAGTTTTGTTTTTACGGATTCACTAATCCGTATGAGATTCTTTTTATTTTTATGGATTAGGCAATTCGTAAGAGGCTTTTTTTTTACATATTGGACAATCCGTAAGGTTTTCTTTTTACGGATTGGATAATCCATAAGTTTTTTTTTGTAAGTTAAAATATATTTTACGAAATAATTTAAAATAATGGCAAATGCAAGTCTCGATCTTGCAACCTTCGCGTTATTAACGTGATACTCCAACCAACTAAACTAATATGTCAATTTTGATCTAATAATTAATTGTCACAAAATTTATTATGCAAACTTATATGTGTATTAAATATACATTAAAAAATTTAGTGTTATATGTATCAAAATTAATTATTTTTTAATATAATTGACTTATTAGCTCAGTTGGTTGGAGCGTTGTGTTAATAACGTGAATGTTGTAGGTTCAAGACTTGCATGCATCATTATTTTAAATTATTTTGTAAAATACATTTTAACTTACAAACAAAAAGTTATGAATTTCCGAATCCATTAAAAAAATCCTTAATACGAATGGTATTTTGGGAAGTGTAATGTTCATATTGAGTGTATTAGAAATTTAAATAGTGTAGGAAGCATACTCCTTTGCACATGTTTCTATATATATATATATATATACACACATATATATATATATATATATATATATGGGCCTTTAATGTTAAGAAGTCTAATAATATTTTTTCCCTTGATTTTTGATTGCTTTCTGAAAAATTAGTTTTCAAATATGAAAATAAAATTTGAAAACTAATTTTCAGAATATAAAAAAAGGAAAATTGTGAAAAAAGACTGCAAATACAATCCCCTCAAACATAATGATCAACAAGTTGTAAGTTGTATGGCTTTAGACATAATCATAATCAAGTTCAAACAAACAAAAGTTTATTGGCAAAATATGATTGCTAAATTATTAGCCAAATAGAGGGTTGAGACTTGAGATATTAGGGACGACAAAGTTTTCTCATTCGAGAGATAGATGAAAATGATCACTTGAATAAAAGAAGGGGGTATGATTTTTCTTAATCATATATGAATTCATATTTTTTAATTATTAGGTCAGTAATATTGTTGGAAATATTTAGATCATCTATTTCATAATTGCACATACAGATTAGTCGGTTATTACAACTTCGAACATTAAGTGTGATTATTTTAAGTATTAAATTACTTTTAAAGTTATGTTTGATAAAATTGACTACAAAATTAATTTAAAATTAAAAAGTTAATTAAAATTTGATAGCTAGTTAGAAATTGAAAAGTTAATTTATTAAATTATATGTATTTTATAAAATTAATTATTGAAATAACTTGAAAAATGATAGAAAAATAAGAAAATCATGATTTATTTTAAAAAATAATTAAAAAATTAGATAAATATATTGAAGATAAAATATAAAAAATATAAAAAACCAAAAATTAATGTTTTAAAAAATTATTTAAAAAATACTAAAAATCATTTACCAAACAATCAAACAAATTTTTTAACTATAAAAAAATTAAAAACAAACTAAAAAATTTGGTCGAACATAATCTAGAAAGAAAAAAAAAAATCTCAATTATTAATAATACGTACTTTCATTTTTGTTGTTAACAATAACATTGAGATGTTTCACCTTTTTTTCCTCATATTTTAAAAAAAAATCTATTCAACCTTAGATTTTAGATAAAGAAAATAGTGAGTCTTCAATTCTCTGTACTGGTCCTTGAACTCCTCGGTGCTAACAATAAACTTGAGGTTGTCGTCTTTGAAGGTCTAGAGCCTCTTCTGTCATTTTGACGAGTTCCTCCGATCTGTCTGTTTTTAGCCCGCGTAACCAAATTAAGATTATATCTTAGAACCTTTAGATAAAAAAAAAAAAAAAAAGAAAACCAAAATAACAAACACAAACGATAACAATATTTCACACTGAATTATAACACACACAACACAATACTTAATTATAACAATCAATTAATACGAAGTAAATTGAGTTTATTTAAACGATGATTCAAAACAAACCACCCAACCAAAGGTTCAGTTCAGCGCTTACGATTTGGAGATTTAGTTGATTATTATTGCAACTTCAAACATTAAATATGAGTTTTTTTTTTTGTAAAGTATATTAAATTATTAAAAAGGAAGGGGAAAAAAACTCAATTATAATAGAAAATTAATTAACATTCTTTTACATGCATAATAAATTTTGAATTTGATATAACATACTTTGATTTTTGTCGTTAACAAAAACACTGAGACGTCTTTTTTTTTTTCTCGTCTAAGATCAGTTACCAATGATGAGGCTAGGATTTAAATCTGAACAATTTCCTTATTATCATATTTTCAGATGGAATAAAAGAAAAAAAAATTAACATGGACAAATTACTAAATACTACTACACGAGAGCTGGTCATTGTTTGAAAAATACAGCTATCATTTTAAGATTAGATAAGAAACAAAACCCATTGATGGAAACTCATGTGTGTATGTATCTCTCCCTCCTTGAGCCTCCTGTAAATGAAGAGGATACTTTACCCTCCTTATCTATGCAAACGCATCATCAACAATGTCCTGACACTGTTTATTTTTTCTTATCCCTGACCAGGAAACCACGTCGTGCTCCACTGGTGCCATGAAGCATGCGTTTAGTCCAATTTATTTTATAGAAATAAATATTCATCACTATCAAATTCTCTTAAGAAAATGTTTTTAAAAAAGCGAACATTTTTATAGGAATTTAAATTTGACTAATTTGTCGAAGATGGACTGTGACTGCAAAACGTATTTTTGTTAACATGTTTTATTATATAGGCGCGCATGATGATTAAAAAAATACTGACAATGAAAGAGTGCGCACTATTATATCAAAGACTTTGAGATCCACCATGTCCAAAATTTTGTGCAGTATAATCAGAAGCACTAGTCCCCCATCATTCTTATGTACGACTAAACAAACGTGGATCGCTTCTTGCGCAAGCTTAATAGTCAGCAAGACCGGCCATGCATGCCCATTTCCATGACCAAAAAGCACCTTAATTATATATATAAAGATCAGACAAGGATTCGATTCAGTGGTCAAAGTTACAATCATTTTTACCTTGCATAAACAAACACTTGTCTCTAATCTTTTCCTGTCTTGGTATGCCTAATTCAAGTCAACAAAAGATGGAAAAGGCTAAGGACCTTGATCTTAAAAACTGGGTGTGAAAGTGAAAACACATCATTAAGGAGAAGAATTAATTGACTGGAGCAGCACCAGGGATCTTGCCTAAGATTTGTAGAGCCTCTTTCATGGACGATCTCTTTTGTGGGACATGAGAAACACAGCTAAGCCCCAACTTGAACCACGCCAATACCACATTCTCTCTCCCTTCTATTTCAGACTTTATTGCCACGTCAGCTATCCTCAAGACCCGGTTTTTCTCCTCTTCCACCGAACCCGGTTCGTGCCACTGGTCCAACTCACGGTCCGACAAAACCCTCCCGGTTAGAAGCTCCAGCAAGACCATGCCAAAAGAGTACACGTCCCATTTGTTGCTGGGTTTGACGTTTAGAAGTGACTCTGGTGCTTGATAGTGCATTATTTGACCCACACCGCTAGTGGATGGTCCCATTGTTGAGAAGGGGCTGGAACCAAATGGCAGGTCTTGTTGCCTTGCTGAACCGTTTGCTCTGTGGGTTACGTCATTCAAGAGGACCCGGTCCAGCCCAAAATCGCTTATGATGGGTTCCATTTCTGAGTTTAACAGAATGTTGCTGGGTTTAACGTTGCCATGCACGTGTTTCTTCTCGTGAATGAAAGCCAACCCTCGTGCCACCCCTTTCGCTATCTTCAACCGCACCTCCAATGACAAGTTCAAAGGGGATGCACCTGCTCTTCCTAAACCATATATAATTAAACTCCCATCAATAACAAAACCAATAATATCCCCCAAATAACATAATTCACATGATTAAACATTATTATCTAATCAAAATTAGAGTTTCACCTTAATAATTTACATGAGTTTGTATCAAAGTTCAACGTAAGTTATCAAAAGTGAAATTCTAATTTTAATACCCAATTAGAATTAGAGTTTCATCTTACTACTTCCTACACAAAATTTTGTACCAAGTCACTTGTTCGAGTGATACTCCTCGATCTCGGATTCAAGTCCTATTATGAAAAAAAAAATGTGGTTGGAAGGGAAAAACTTCATGAAAGGTAATTAATCAGTTTTTTGACAAAGACTAATCATCCACAAAATCAGTGGATATTCCATATTCATAACATGATTAGAAAAAAATACACACAACTGATACAAGGTTTGTATTTAGGTTTAGCAGATGAAACTAATTATAATTTGAAAACCACACTAAAACCAACTAATAAAGTGTTTAAGAGATTCATATGAATGATATTGATGGTGGAGAGGAACTTACTGTGATCTATGGTGGCGAGGCTGCCATTGGGGACATAGTCACATATTAGGAGTTTATCTTCTTGGCCCCAGCAGAAGCCACGAACCTTAACCAAATTCGGATGGCGAAGCTTTGCAATGGCACGGACTTGGTTCTCGAAGTCCTTCATTCTCTCAATCCCACACTCACCGATCCTTCTAACAGCAAAGGCTCTTCCATCCTCCAGAACCGCCTTGTAAACAATGCTGACGTGGCTACTTCCCAAAATATACGCTGAAGCCTTAAGCAAAGTCTCAAGCTCCAAATTTGTCTCCCCGTCCACGGTCACAAGAGTGCCGTGTTTCGGAAGGTTCCCGTTTTGTGCTGCTATGATGTCTGCTGTGGTGTTGCTCTCACAGTCGCTGTCGGAGCTTGTTGCTTCTGAAGTTTCTTCTTTGATTGTTAAGCAGGAACAAGGAAGTGAAGGTGTTACAGTTCTTGCCTCTGCATCTTGTCTTGAAACAGTTCCTTGTTTCTTTTCTGAGTCGTTGGCAGAAGAAGCATTAGTGTTTAGTTTTGGATTTGGATCTCTTTTCTTTCTCTGTTGGTAGATGAAGAGAACGATGAGGGCCAAAAGGGCCATGCCAGCTAAGTCTCCTACCACAATCGCTGCTATGGTGGCAGGTTTTAGGCCACTTTGTGAGACATTCTGAGAACTGGTGGTGGTTCCTGTTGAGTTTGTTGAAGGGGTTGAGTCAATTGTTTTTGGTATGGCTGCAATGGCTGGTGAAGATGTGGTGACATTGGGTGGAGCAGAGGACATAGTAGAGGGAACAGTGCAAAGAATCTTCAAAGGCTTACCACAGAGATCAGCATTCCCTGATAGAAACTCTGTCTTCTGGTTGAGCAAAGCTTCAGACCCTGGTATTGGCCCTGTCAGATTGTTGAACGAGAGGTCCACTGTTGTGTTTGCAGGAATCTGTTTCGCGAATGCTGGTGGTATTGTTCCAGAAATCTTGTTGTAAGAGAGGTTCAAGTAGCGCAAGCTTTCGCCGCCAAATTCATTTGGCAAAGAACCATTGAGTAAATTGGAGGACAGATCCAGAATCTCCACGTGGTTGAACCCGGTAGGGACACTACCAGAAAAGTAGTTACTCTTCAAAGAAGCAATGGTTAAGTTTGGTAAAGTAGAGAGGTTTTCTGGGATCAAACCAGCAAAGGCATTGTCGGAGAGGTTGAGAAGTTTAAGGTTTGTCATTTTACCAATTAGCTGAGGTAGTTCACCGGAGATATCATTCTTTGAGAGGGAAAGTACTTGAAGTTGAGAAGAGTTGAAGATAGTGTCGGGTAGAGAGCCATTGAGGAAGTTGTTGGAAAGATCGATGTGGCGAAGGTATTGGATCAAGCCTAAGTCTTCAGAAATGGAACCCAAAAGCTGGCTATTGGGAAGGGCCAAGCTAGTTACTCTGAAAAAGTCAGGGGTACCAGGGGCTCCAATTTCACTGCATGCAACACCATGCCATGAACATGGTGTTACATCGTCGTAGTTCCAGTTCTTTAAGACTGATAATGGGTCGTTGAGGATGGAGTATTTGAATTTAAGCAAGTGAATCCCATCAGAGTTAAGAGGTGTAAGAAATTGAGATGTAACAGATTGAAGTAGTAGAAGAAGGAAGGATAAGAGTCTCCACCACAAATGGAGATTCTGAGAGTTAAGGCTCATCATTCCCTTTGGCAATACAACATATTGAGAACTAAACTACAAGTTCATGGTGTAGAAAAAGAGCTAGTGTAAAGGGGAAGAGACAAATAGTGAAAGGATATGGTTACCAACTACAACTTGTTTGTTTTGTTCACCAAATCTTTTGATAAGTTTGGTGCTTTGGGGGGTTGGAGAATTAGTGGAAGAACTTTTGGGGAGTAGCTATAATGTGTTAGAGTGTGGCAGGCAAACAGGCTGTATGTGAGACGACGAAAAATGATTAACTGAGGGTACTGAGAAAATGAAGGAGGAATTGGATTGAGTTGTAGTTTTGTAGAGAAAAGTGGCAGCAGAAAGAAAAGATAATTCTCCTGCTTTGTGCAGTTGATAAAGATGAAGTGAACTGAACCTAACTGAAGGAAAGATAATAAAAGCGAGTTATATGGTACTGCTGTGCCTACTCTCTCTCTCTCTCTCTCTCTCCGTGTCAAGTCTTAGGAAAACAAAAACAAAAACTTCTTTACACATAATTGGTAAATAGAACTGAAAGGAATCTAATTTGGTGCTACAAGACACCCGAGTGAGTTGGATCCCATAACTTGTAGAAGAGTATCTGAATAGTCCACCACCCCCTGTGAATTTTGTATTCCGTGGATGTGGGTGAAAAAAAAAATGAAATTTCTTGGAAGGTGATTCTAGTACATATTTTACACCGTCTTTTACATTTTAAAAAATATATATATTCAGTTTGTATTGACATGGAATTTACAGCTTGTATGAGTTATATAGACCAATTTTTAGGAATTCCATTGATACTTAAATAAAAAGACAGCAGGAGGTAGTTCTGTTTCTCATTTGTAAATAAATTTCCGGCAAACAAGAGTTACAACAGTTATGGTGATTCGATGACAACCACAATGCAATTCATGGCATAATGAGTCGCAAAGGAATTTCGGGTATCTCTATTATTACTTCTATTTAAGTATTTTTTACTAAAAAATATATTTTTCTTTGTTAATGAAATTAATAATAAAGATACTTTCAATAAAATATTCGTAAATATGAACGTAAATTAAATGAGACAATAGATAGTTTCTGGAATTTCTTACGAAAATGCAGTGAGACAATAAGTTAAGGTCATGGGACCTGAAGGGGCGGGTGACACTCTTCTCTGTTTGTGTATGCCCTGTTTCCATTGGGTTCGGTACCACCTACGTTTGGTTCCTATCATGGTCAAAGACAATTGAAGGATTGGGACAGTGATGCTGAAGAGGTGTCAAATTATTAAAGGTAGTTAGTGATATGTAAATGTTCTTTGGCTACGGAAGTCACTAATCACCATTTGGACACTTGCGCCTTTTGATTTGATACGTAGTACAGTTTAATAACAAAACGGGGAGTCACGGGTGTAAACTATATGGAGGGAAGAAAACATTTTACCAATCACATTTCACTATACAATTAAGGGTCATTTATAGAAGCAGTAACTGGGAAGGTGTTCCTGTGACTTCACATGTCTCTACTTCAATAACAATTAAACTCATTGCTATTTTGCAACTGCCCGTGTCGCCATCATTTTCTTAAATAATGGACTCTGAAGGCTTCAAAAAGCATGTCGTGTATAATCTTAATTCCAACCTTAAAAGTGATTGATTATTGTCCATCATGAATGTAGGTCTAAGTCTTAACTGTATCCTGAGCAGACCACGATTTTTAATAGGGAAAAGTTCATAACCCCCAACTGTCAAACAAATATTCTATTTTTCAGTAGGGAAAAGCATATATAAAATCCAAAATCCCGAGTCTTCTTTTTTTAATCTGAGTCACGAGGTTACATAGTTATTTTAACACAACACACAGATGAAGTTATTAATATATGTAAAGACTGAAGATATGATATATTTTATTCATGAGCATGCTTGTAATTTTTGTAAAGGGACAAAACTTTCACATGAGAATTCAGGTTTTCTGAGATTAAAACGCAGTCCAACACCATGAGCAAGCGGTTTTAAATAAACAAAACGAGGACACTGCTCAGGTTAGTAATACTATATGAACACACACTATTACTTCTGATTGGATTGCTTAAATTCTCAAGACGCATTTCAATGAGTCGACAGAAGATTACTGAAGATGCAGTGTACTATCTGAGAAGAATGTGGGAATGGTTTCGCACAACGATTTCTGGAACCACTAGTTAGGCCTGATTGTCTATCTTTTCAGGATCACTGGACTTGGGGACCAATGGTTTCTCCATCTAAGGAATTTTGCAACTTGCAAGAAAAGAAGTATGTTGGAGCTATAAAATAGGAGAATATTTAAGAATGAAACTTTAAAATGTATAATTAATTTCATGTAGGGACTAAATAACTATTTTAAATGCTTAATTAAACATTCTTTTGTGTAGTTATCGATCGGTCGGTTCCAACTTGCAAAATGGAAAAAGTGACTTTGTCCTTTCACAAAGTCTGTTATAAAATTGTAATCTATGACGATAAAAAGTTAATGATGATGTTGATTTCATTTCTTTTTTATGCTCTGAACTTGGAGAACAGATTGCTGATACCACGGGGTGGGTTGGAAGTAGGAGAAGTATTTTAGTTCACTGACTTTATTATGCATGTTGCAGAAGTTTCTTCCAGTGTGATTGGGAAAACTCATGCAACAGAAAACAAAAAATTGAATGGTCTTCCCAAACTGCTGATAACAGGACCCTACTAGAAGCAATGGTCCCAGAGTGGAAGCCAAGAAGAGAATCAGTTTGTGAAAAGCCCCTATCCGTCTTGTGGAGTGTGTGTATCAATATGGAAAAAAATGGTGACCCTCTTCTCATCTACAGGACAAACAGTCATTAGAAACGGCCCAAAATAAGAAAAAAGAAGAACTCTATCGAGTTAAATGTAGGCTGCAAATGTAAGTGTCATAGAAGAATATTGCCTTT
Organism: Glycine tomentella; assembly: GCA_007407185.1. Classification (NCBI taxonomy): domain Eukaryota; kingdom Viridiplantae; phylum Streptophyta; class Magnoliopsida; order Fabales; family Fabaceae; genus Glycine; species Glycine tomentella. The sequence goes on along the minus strand of PYAF01000753.1, from coordinate 541,428 downwards.
GGAATTGTGTGCATAAGATGAGACACAAGCATGAGATTTCTGTGGTGAATATACGAGACCATGTTATGATTGATATATTAGACTTTTGTCTTGAATTTTGATTTGTTACAATAGAATAGATGCGTAGCTCAGTAGTTAAATGTGTAAATAGATAATCACTTTTATTTATGCCTTTATGGACTATATAATGCAAAACGTTACACTTTCGTTTATGCCTTTATGGACTAAATAACTCATGCAAAACGTTACTTGCAATATATATATATATATATATATATATATATATATAGGTCTTTTTGGCAATATGCGATTGGGTTAACGAGTAGATTATTCACACAAGGCTAAATTATTTATCCTGCCCAATTGCAAAACTCTACCTCATCAGAAGAGTTCCCGTGAAAACGGAGAGAAAGAAATAGTAACAGTCTAACAGATATGCAGTTATAATGCAGTTATATGTACAATGTAAGTGTAATACAAAATGTTTCGATTTTAATACGTGACAACTAAAGATCTTTAATGAGGAAATGATATATAGTATTTGATATTATATATAAGAAATAAAAGATAATATTTTTTTATACAAATTATAAGAAATATATGATTACTTTTTTGTTAGTTTTTTTTATTCTTAAGACTATTCTCTTTTTCCTATGAAAATAGGTATATTTATTGAGTTATCAATAAAATAAGTCACAGTCATTGATTGAAAAATATTTTAAAAAAAATAATAATTTTAAATCATTTAATTTCATGAGTAATCTTCGAATAAAGTTAAAATTTATAACAAACTAATTAATCTAATAATCTTTATTGGTTATGATGATGAATTAAGTAATTATTTTTTATATATAAGATGGAAGATAAGATAATATTAACGAAGAACAAACACGAACTTGTCTACACTAGACTAAAGTGACACTAGACAATCAACAGCAGCATGGATGAAAGTCTATTATATTTTAATTGATTAATAAAGGTGCATGAAAAGAAATGGTAAAGTAATATCTTCTCTTATATTCTTACTTGTGACATAAGGAAGGAAAAAAGGGATGGTGGTGCAGTAAAATTCAAAAAACCCGGTCATGCTTTGCTCTAAGTTGTCTAAAGTGATTGTTTTTTTAAACCATCTATATTCGAAGTTGTTTAAAGGGATGGCAGGCCGTATCCACCTTTGAATCCCACTTGTCTCTTTTGCTTTTCTTTTTAGCTCAGGTTGTCTTGCTCTTTCTTTCAGTGGTTATGATGTCTTTCTTTCTTTTTGGTGTTTTCTCAGCACTACCCCTTCATGGGTCAGTAAACTACGACACGTGTGACCTCATTATGTATTTATCGCCTATCATGGTCGATAATGACAACGTTGCCTCATCACATGTCTGCCTATTTATGATCAAACCATATGCTAAAAAATATATTTTGTCTAAAATTAGACCTCGTGATTCCTTGGAGGAGTGTCTCCGCCATCCTAATTATCATATAATTCCAGGCATTTTTTATGGATTTTTTTTTTTTTTTTATAATCAGAAGGTGTAATCTTCCTTCCACTGTGTCAGTTCATTCTTTGGATAAAATGATTCTTTCAGTTATACTCAATGTCTGTGTCAAAAATTATAAACTCCATTGAATTACTGAGTATATGGGGTTCAATATAATATAGCACAAGAGATACAACGTCTAGTTTTCTTATTATTTCCGAGAATCATAAATCACCCTAGCATTAATTTATTTATTTAGAGCGAACTAATACATCGTCACACACGACGAAGTCCCTTTATTTGTATGAAATTTTAAACCTTCATTTTATTTACCACATGTCTTCAGGAATATACTTTTTTTCGTAGTACAAAATGTCTAACACCGTTGATTAATGAAAACGAGTAACATAAACATAAACAAAACAATAATGATAATAAGTATTTTGCCTTTTACCATTATGGACTATGGTCTAGTTCTGGTCTTCAATATTTCATTAAGGGCGGGTTAAAATGGTGGTTTTTACTTTTTCCAACAATTAAAAAATAACTGGGTGTGAAGTTAGAAGAAGACAGCCTCAAAATAACAAAACGGGCATTACTATTGCACTCCCACATTGTTATTGGCACTCCCGCTTATCAAGACTTACTGAAACATATTTCTGTGGTGTATCTCAATAAGATTTTTTCAAGATATAGGTTGGATACCGGCACAAGATCCGGTTGAAATACACAACGGAAACTTTTTTAGTTAAAAAACAAATTTCTAATAAAGTGGGGTGCTAATAGTAATTCTCTAACAAAACACATCGATGATTCAGTTACGAAGGCCCAATGGGATAGAGGAAATAGAGCAAAATCCCAACTGAAAACTGGGCCTTTAACATTCCGAATTTGAAAGCGTGGGAATCAGCGAAAGCACAAAACGGAAAAAAGAAAAGACGAGCGGAGACTCTCCTCTTTGTTCACAGCAATGCAGACGCTACTTCTGCCGGCAACACGCGCCGGCAGCTTTACGGCGGTTCCGCTCTCAGCCTCCGCCGTCTCCGCCCCTCGTCTCCCGCAACCATTTCTCGGCCCGAATTCCTTGCCCTCACTCCCTCTCAATTTGACTCTTTCTTCTTCCTCTTTTAGTTCCTCCATCGCTCGTCAACCATGGACGAAGCTCCCCTTCACCGCAAGCGCTTCTTCGCAAGTATCTCCGGCTTTCACTCCCTCCAACGACGAATCAGAAAAGGCCAAACTCGAGCTGGTACTGTTGAGTGGTTTTCGATTACTCGATTGCGAATTCGAATTGCATGCATTTCTAGGGTTCCTATGTTTGGTATTGTTGTGCTGCAGGTGGCGAAGAGGTTGGAGAAGACGGCAAGGTACTTCAAGCGTTTGGGTAACTTAGGGTTTTGGGGCCAACTAGTGTGCACCGTCGTGGCTGCCGTCATACTCTCATTCTCCGTCATCGTCACCGGAAAAGTGACATCTCCGGCCACGTTTTATGCCACAGCGGGTGGAATAGTTGCTGCCTTCATTTCTGTGTTTTGGTCCTTTGGCTATATTCGCCTCGCTGAGAAGCTTCGAAAAACTTCAAATGACCCTACCAAGGTGTGTGTGGATTATTGAATTTGCTTAGGGAGCTGAATGATGTTAATTGTTGCAAGTTGTAATTGTCTTCACTCAGTTATATTGTGTGAAATCACTGTGTGTATCTATTTAGTGATTTTTTATGAGGTGGCTTAGCCTTTGGTTTTACTTGTGTTTTCAGGCACCTCCTCGTGCTGATGTAGTGAAAGGCTTGAAAAATGGTATAGTTTTGAACCTGTTAGGGATGGGTGCTGCTATTCTTGGGATGCAAGCCACGGTTGGATTGTTAGTTGCTAAGGCTCTCACTTCCTCGGCAAACCCGTACTACCAGGGAATTTCTCCTGGTAGCACCCCAGTGCTCGCATTGGATGTATTTTTGGTGCAGGTATGTCTTCAATATAATGTTTCCATTCTACAGATGAAAAACTTCTCTTACAGATGAAAGTTGAGTTTTCATCTCTTTATAGGCCCCGTTATGACCGTCATTTTGCTACCTGAACAACAATTCTATCTGTTAGGTTCTCTGGCATCTGCCATTGCTTTTCTTCTTCATTTTAAAAGTATATAAATGAGAAATTTGGGACAAGTCTTGACTACTGTTATTTGGGGCTGAAGTATGAATTGGTGGAGCTTAACATTACAATAGGATTGAAAACAGAAACAATTGAACTCTCATAATGCCAATGCTTTGAAGTGTCAAGAAACATATTTAGAGGGTATGAACTGAATTTGAGTCCTCTAAAGTTACAGTGCATTCAAGTGGGAAAATTTGCGGAGTTATATAGATTGTGATAAAATACATGCACATATAAGCTATAAATTTGTAAAAGTTTAGCCCCTTGAGTTTCCAGTCAACGATTATAAATTATAACTCCTCTACACTTTCTCCTCTGAAATGCACCCCATACTTTAGAGGCAACAAATTTGAAATAATGTAAGTGACTTCTGAAAATAGGAAGGCTTTGATGGTGTTTAGTATATTTTTTTTCCCATCAGCGGAAATAGCAATATTTGACTGCTTTGATGGTGTTGAAAAATAAGATTTTTCCAATACGTTTATCTGTTTAGTATATTTCAAATAATGTAAGTTGATCTGTTTAAACTAACAATTACAAAATGGAGAATGCTAGTAACACATAATTTCTAATATGTTTTTTTCCAATATACTCTTCATTATTAGGTAAATTTATGTGGTTCTACCAAATAATGAATGAGACTGATTACATAGGGAGTGGGGCTCGCTTTAATAAGTGGATCCTATATGAATTCCACCCAATAGTGAAGGAAATGTTGGAAAAAATATATAGAGCATATATTGCTATTATTTCTGCAATGTTGCCTTGCTTACTGTTTTCAGGATTTTTCTAGTACACTTGCATTTTTGCAATCATTAATCATAGTGAAAATATTTCCGTTTAAAATGAAACCAAAAATCAAACTAATGTGAGCAACATTTTGATTGTCTTAGATACAGCATGGTCTTCGGAAATAGCAATATTTGACTGCTTGGTGCCCCACTCATCAAGAAATGAGTAACATTATATATTATTTGTTTTACAGGCTTCAGCGAACACTATTCTTTCTCATTTCCTTGGGCTTGTTTTCTCACTGGAGTTGTTGCGATCAGTCACATTACCACCTTCAGAAGCAACTCCATTTCCCAAGTTTGCATAATATGTGCCTCGAGACTAGTATAATCAAATCACACCCAAAAATTGTCCCTCGTTTTCTGTGGTTGTTTGCTTAATTAATTGTGTTCAGCTTTTTGATACAGCGTTTTGAGGCCCTCTTCCTAGGCAATTGACCTCATCGTGTATTTCCAATTTTAGAAGAACCTGTACAATATTGCTAATAAGAATGATAACTCCACAACAAATGACAGATTATTGCAATGGCAGGAGTAGATCGCATTGTCTGCACTCCTCAGCTTTGGAGTTTTCACATACTTTCATAGCTTGTCTACGGTAAGTGTCAATAGGAGAAATTTCAAAACGCAACTTTGAAATAATTGTATATTAGACCTGTCATGCAATCTGCGAGTTTTTGTTTCTTTTCAAAATACTTGCCAGCTTGTTTGACAGCATGATGTCCAGTCCTTGTCTGAGGAAACAGTTTTTTTCTGTTAGGGTTACATTTTGCCCATGATTTTGTATTTGCATCACTCTTTATTATGCATCAGAATCTCCTACAGTATTGGTTTGGGTTCGTGCGCAGGATTCACATAATAGTGGGTTTTGTGTGCGGGAATTTGATCGATACTTGCAAGTCAGGACTAAGAATTAAGAACTGCGTATGCAGGAATTTCGTGGTTTCACTTGTGATCAAACTAACATTTACTATATTTTTCACTCACACTACAGTGCCGACACAAAAGTATTTTTTTGAATTTTTGCTCCAACGAAAATGGGAGGAAAAGTAAAAGAAAACTTCAGGCTCTTTTCTAGAGGTGCTCAAGGACTGTGAACACTTTTTTTTAATTCAAAGTTATTAAAAACTTTCTTCAATCATGTGAGTAAGACTGTCAACACAGGCGGTAATTTCAATGTTAAAAGAGTAGTTTTTTTTGTTCGGGAGTTAGTCCTTATCTTGTTTAATTTGGAAAAAAGAATACATAAATCGAATAAAAAATTGAAAGAATTCACTGTCAATTCAAATGCATAAAAAAGTTATGTTTTGAAAGGATATCTATTGCTAAGATTCGAAGAAAAAATTATTACTTTTTATGAATACACCAAGGAGCACTTCGGGTTAGGAATATAATAATAGGATTTTGAAATTAAATAACGCCTCATCTATAAAAATGGAAATATTAAAAAAAAATGTTTTTTTTTTCTAAATATTTCAAAAGGTACACAAAATAAAAAATAGGACAATTCTGAAGCTTTTTGAAATGATAACAAAATACATAGGCTGTTATAAGGAGATCAATTAAACATATACAAATAGTATACCATTTAATTACCTTATTTCCTTTATGGGGAAATAAGAAAATTAAGGAACCCCGAGCGATTCCCTAAAATCCTTTCTGGATATTCCTCAATGTGTCGACTATTCATGGAACGTGAGAAGCAGATGAATAATCATCTGCTTCCGCAAGAAATTGAAGAATTTCTTGGGAATCCTGCAAGAGCTACTCGTTCTTTTTTCTCTGACAGATGGTCAGAACTTCATCTGGGTTCAAATCCTACTGAGAGGTCTACTAGAGATCAGAAATTGTTGAAGAAAGAGAACCGGCCCAACCAGCAACTAGAGCTGTGTGCATTATATGAACAGAAAGCAAACGGCCTGGAGCTGATCCCGATTCGACATTAAAAGTATATTGATTTTTTCCCAATAACCGAATACTTTTGTCTGTAAATACTGCATATTTTATTCCATTCATAAATCTATTTTCTTCCCTATGAGTTCTAGTCTCAATTAAAATACTAGTTTTTACTGTTCATATGTTATGATTTGAATATACCACACCAATTCGTTATGTATGGATGATGAGATTCCATTGGATCTATAAGAATTCACCTATCCCAATAACAAAAAAACCTGACTTGAATGATCCTGTATTAAGAGCTAAATTGGCTAAGGGAATGGGTCATAATTATTATGGAGAACCTGCATGGCCCAACGATCTTTTATATATTTTTCCAGTAGTAATTCTAGGTACTATTGCCTGTTTTACGTCTTTGAGCACGTATAGATCCTTTGATTATGTCTCTCCGAAAATCCGATTGTTGGGAATAACGTATTAAAGCCAATTCATTTTTTTTTCCAGCATTATCAGTATCTCCTGTAGGATTATAAGTATCGTACTTCTTAAAAAATTTCGATTTATTAGTCAAAATGACTACACGTTTGGCTTTTCTAGAACGAATTTGATAATTTTCTGCTTCATTTTTTCCCTCCAGTTGTTCCAATTCGTCAATAAATTTGTATGACCATCGAGGAACTTTTTTACGGATTTCGTTTATTCTAATACACTTTGTTTTATTTCCATTTACTATTGTTTTTTCGTTCAAATCAGTTCTAATTGCATCAAATAATATTTTTATTATTTGTTTTTTTTCTTCTTCATAATGAATTTGGACTTGTTCATGTTCTGGAAATAAAGAAAGTGTTTCAAAACTCAAGCTTGATACTAATTTTTTTGAAAATTTACTGATTAGATTAAAAAAAAAAAATGTAGC
>PYAF01000753.1:505607-534097 GCA_007407185.1 Glycine tomentella | reverse complement strand
AATAAGGATACTATGAATTTTATTTATCAAAATGGGATTTTTTTTGTAAGTTTTTTCATATTGGATTGAGGTTGAAAAATCATTTTGGATTTGTCCACGAAAGCGTCCGTTCAGGAAAGGATCATATATTTTAGTTAAATATTTTGTTTTAGTTTCATCATTAGATAATCGAATTCGGTTTTCTAATATATCTAGATAAATAAATTCCTTATCCATAACTTTTGCCCTATTTAGAAATTCATTGCTCAATTTGTTTCTTTTTTCTTCATTAGTATAGCTCCAATAATTAGACAATTCATCATAGGAAATTGGATCTCTTGTGAAGCGATCCAATTTGGTTTCCATCATTTTATGAAAAGTTGATAAATTTGGTGGATACGTAAAAGATATTCTTTCTTTTCCATCACTTTGACATGTATGAAAATTTTTTTTTGAAACTTCGTTTTTTACAATTCATTCCGAATTACAGATTTCGGAATCAATCAAATCTCCCCAAGTAGGATTCGAACCTACGACCAGTCAGTTAACAGCCGACCGCTCTACCACTGAGCTACTGAGGAACAACGGGAAATTCGAGCTTATAGAGTTCAATTCCCGTTCTCAACTCATGACCAATGCATGATCATAAATTTTCTTCAGAGAAATATATATTTTTCATCAACAAAGATTTCATCACTCATACTAAGCCGTAAACAAAAATATATTTTATTATTTTTCTTTACTTTTTAACATGAATGTATCTATTAAATAATAAGTAAATAAAATTTATTCAAAGAGAAAATTGAATTGGAAAATAATCAAACTGTAAATCAATTTTTAATCAAGACAAATTCATGTTTCAAATTTAAGTCGTTAAATTAAATTAGTCAAATTTGAATAACCTTTTCCTTCTTCCAAACCCTAGCTTTTACTTGCTTTATATGGGCTTATTTTATCTTATATATGCCGAAGCAGACGTTTAATTTAATTTAATTTATAAATTGACTCATTTTTTGAATTTCTTTTGTAAGTTTATATTTGCAAGTTTCATTATAAATTTATAAAAGTTTTTATTATGCCAAATTTTATTTTTGGTCCATTATATTTCAGTATTTTTTTATTTGAGTACATTATGTTTTAAAAATTTCATTTTGATCTTTTATGTTTTCAAAGTTTTCATTTTGATATGTTAAATTTTAAAAAATTTATTTGAGTCTTTTATGTTTTCAAAATTTACATTTTGATCTTTTAGGTTTTTGAAAGTTTTTTTTTATCCTTCTTCTGATTTCTATTAGCAAATGTTGATGATTTGTTAATTTTTAAATAATTAATTTAAAATAGTGGAGGTTAAAAATCGAAACAAGATCCAAAATTATAATCGCAATGTCAGATTGGGGCTTCTCATCATCTCTGGAATCCAACGTTTCTAATCTATGGTGTTGGGTTGTGGTGTGATTATAAGGTGGCGTGATGATGTTATTCGGTAGATTGAGGTTGCAGATTTAATTTGATTGTTGATAATGGTTGTAATGCTACAAAGGTTGTAGATTTGAATGAAGAGTGGTTGCATTATTTATGTTTTAATGAATATGAAATTTGCAAAAGAAGATGATGAAGGTTAGAAAAATAAGTAATTGAATGTATTTTTAAAAAGATAGTGACGATTTTTAATTATTATTATTTAAAATTAATTATTTCAAAATTTAAAATTAATGACATACTAATATTTACTAATGAAAATTAGAAGAAATAATTAAATTAAATTTTTTGAAAATATAAATGATCAAAATAAAATTTTAAAAAATATAAAGAATCAAAATAAAACTTTTAAAACTTAATTTATTAAAATAAAATAATACTAAAACATAACGGAAAAAAGTCACATTTAACCTTTTTTTTATTAATATGGGAATTATGAGTCAAGCCTAATTAATTTAACATACCAATCTAGTCAACTCGTACTGTATGGGGTCCCTAAAGTCTCCTTTCATTACAGGTAAATTGTACGATCCTCCTGTGGCACTCAAACACCAAAAGCATGTTGAATTAAGCTTTTGACATAAAGAAAATCACCCGGTTTAGTAGAACCCACAAATGTTTAAGCTTAGCAGTCACAAATGTTACCTTGAATAAACAAATTAATTTGGTGTATTTTATTTCTAATTTTTAAGAAATTTGTACATTTTATCTTTTATTATTTATTCATTAATAAGTATAAAAGTTAAAGATAAAATTTGTTAAAATAAAAAAATTAAATACAAAATTTGTGAAAAATAAAAAGTGCAAGTATGTTTGTAATAAAATGAAGGAGGATAAAATGTATAAATTTCTTAAAAATTGAGAGTAACATATATCAAATTAATTTATTAGGATAAGATTTGTCAAAAATTAAAAAGATTGAAAATAAAAAATACAATTAACTTTAGTAAATACCAATGGGCAACGTTAGACAATAGATACCGGAATACCCAAAAATACTGTACGGTTAAAAAAAGAAGAAGAAGCCAAACGTGTAACTGGTATTCAGTCGTTTCCTTTCCAACCACTTTCTAAAGTGAGATAGATTGTTAACACATTCATAGTGGCTACCATCTTGAGGGCTAAAGTTGCACCAAAATAATTGAGCAGTTCATAACACCTCAAAGCCTGAAGAAATTATTTTGTACATTGCAAAACAGATATGAACCAAAATTCAAGCCACACCCACATACGGAGAAATTAATAGGTAGTCCTGAACATATATTATGCATAAGTAAAACGAGTTTCTCCACTCAAATTTATTAAGTAGGACCTCAACACAGAAAAGAACAAGAAGGAAACATGAGACTGAGAGTCAACACCCATCATGTGTGATATATTCCGAGTAACTAATTGGATGGCTGCATTAGTCTCTATAATATCAGCCATGTAAAAACACGAGAAGATCCATGTTATTCTCAGTATCTACTAGGTTGCTTTCTCTAGTGCAATTTTTCTTCTTTCAATTCTCTTGCAATTGCAAAGCCTAGTTGTTGGGAGAAGATGGGAACATGCTTACAGTTGAGCTTCTACCCCTGATTTGTTCCAAGGTATGAAGTGCTGATAGAGTTAGTTGGATATACATGTTCTTCATATTTTTTATTTCAGAAAGTTCTTCAGGAACCTGCATTACAGTCTCTTTATTTTCATTACCACTCATGGAGCCAAAACCATTTTGCATAAAATCCTGGCTTATCGATGAGCTCGGACCATTGGTGAAAAGAATGCTTAGTATCACCTCACACTGCTTTACAAGCTTGTCAAGCACATCAATTTCGTAGAAGGGCTGGTTCACCACAGATTGGATAAAAGGTGAGCGAAGTAGAGCACCAGTTTTCTTATCGTGTTTCTTTATTATCTTCACTAAACCTGCACTTAAACATTGATCATCAATCCCTTTTGATTAGTTATCACAAGTCGTTATATATAGTAAGTTTGTTTATTTTTATAAAGCTACTTAAAAAAGTCTTACCTATTCTAATTAGTTGATAGACAATAGTGTAAAAACTTTTACACTGAAAGTATATGCCTATTAAACTCATCCAAGAAACTTCTCTTCAAAATTAATAAAAGGCAGAAAAAACACTAAGTCAATAGTAGCATTCATGCATGAGCTCTTAGAACATAACATGCCTGTGTAGTTCAGAGCACTGTAGTTCTCTAACAAAACCATCTCCCCATGAAAATCTACTGTTTCCCTCCCTAATGACATCAAGTCTACATTTGAATCCACGGCTTCGACAACTCTGTCTTGCAACTCCTGCAACACAAACCACGGATTATATATTTATGGTCCTATTTGAATAAATTTTTTAACAAGTACAAATAGTAAAAGAAAACAAGAAGGTATAATGAATTAAACTTATATAAGTTAAATTAGCTTGTACAAAAGCTAATTTATAGAAGTTCTCCAATTTTAGCTTCTCCAAAGGTTTATTTTAACTTAGGCATAAACTAATTTTTATATAAGAGAAGTTAAATTCGTTTTATGTTATTATTTTCTTTTCGCTTTTTGAGAAGTTTGTTCAAACAATGCTGACATAGAAGACCAAAACAAGAAAAAGATGGAAGGAAAACGTGAAAGAAATGAGTGTGTGGATAGTTTCCTACCTTCAATTTGATGACATATTCTTCTTCCTTGTCAACGAAGAAATTGTTGAACTTATCAATCTCGAGCTGCAAGAGGTTAAGGAAGTGGTTCAATTCTTTGGCATCCAACTGGGGTGGAGCTTGGCCATCTTCGGGACACATAACGTTCAACTGTTTCTTCAAGATTTTGTAGCACAAGAATTTGTCACGCCAATCGGGCAGTGTCTGCTCGATCAGCCTCTTCAGGATCTTGTCAAACTTCATGTTAATGCTAATAATCTGTTATTCACTAAGCAGAATGATGTTTGTTGATTGTTAGTGATCGAGTAGGTGGGGTGGAGAGGATTGAAAGGAATGAAATGCCAGTTTTTATTGAGTTTGGGATTTAGAATATTCGAGCAGAGGGAATGTGGAATTTTGGATATTCTTCATGTTCTAACACGCAATATGCATAGGTTTATCCGTCTTTTTCCGTAATGCGAGGGATAACAGTATGTATTCTATTTCTATTCCTGTTGTTTTTCTTGTCTTGTTAGAAAATGCTCTTAGGAAAATCTAATACCACCACAAGGCGCTTAGGATTGATCACATAATGTCCGAATAAAAAAATGTACTGTAGTCTATAGTGAATTAACCAGAATATTATAAGTTACTAGTTGATGGATCACAACTAAATATCGATTATACATGGATATTCAACATATATATGCCTCTGATTGCACCTGCAGTTCGAGTATTAGACCTGTCAAACAATAAAATTTTGATGCTTATACATGGAATTAGTGCATTGTTTAACATAGAATACTCTAATCCATCATACAGGTAAACAAGAATTTCTTGGGTATTTCTTAGTCAAAAGTTGTTAAATCCTCGACCACATGTTATATTATTGTTATCTGCCAAATGCCAATGAAACAGTAAAAATTAATTCTGCTAAGCGTTCGATGAAGCTTCCATTTGATTCCAAGAGTGCATCGAATAATATAATGCACATGGATAGAGGAGCAAGCTTCGGTTGCAGTGGGAAGATGAGGCCACTAAGGATTCCCTTCAGTTGAAATTTTATTATTCAAAATCATATTTCATAAAGGAATGCAACTTTTACTTCTTTTTGTAAGGTGTGATTACAACATATTAATTCCTGCTTCTAAATTGCGTAAGCATTTTTATTTATTTATCGCGAGCTGGTCTAAATGAAAGAAGTTTGAGTGCGATTTTGATAATAAAAAATATTATTGAGACATTAAGCACCTCGCATGAGTCATGACCTTATCTCAAAACTCACTCTAGCCTGCAGGTTGAGGAATTTTGAATCCATATAATTTGTTATATGTTACTTTTCCTCCGTGTACTTTTGTGCAAATTTGTGTTAAAATTATATTTCCTTGATCCTCTCTGTCCATAGAGGAGGAGCATATTCTTTGATATCTCTCGGTTAACGACAGCCGTCGGGAATGTCTTCCCCTAAGCTATTTGGACCACTGCACCCATTCTAATACGTCAGTGAATTATTTTAATATTTGTTAAACGGTTTTTAGACATCACATTTAATTTAACAGCTATCGATGTTAGACCATCACTAGTTCAGGATTAGCTCATATATATTCCCTTCTAAGTTATAAAAAAAGTACTCAATATGCGTTTAAATGCCTACATTTTGTAACGGTGAATTCCAAGCACTCCACACTTTCAATTTTTAAACCATGTCAAAACCTTAATTGATAGAAATTCAACATAGGCAATAAAATGTTAATCGAGTTAAGGCGTTTAAATTGCATTCTAAGTTGTGCCTAAAGGCGTTTCGGTACCTCCCGAATAATGTGATACCGGATACAATCAGTTAAGTTGCGTAAGAGGTTAATTGCATTATTGCATCTGCGTGATTAAATGTGTTAGATTAAAAGATGATGAGTTTATGTTTTAACATATGTAAACATGTGGCTAATTGGCTTGTAAATGGTTTGTTCATTCAATTCGTATATTATATCTGGGTAAGACGGCATTGTTATCTGTTAGGGTCTAGAAACATTAGATGAAATATGCCAAATCAAGATATATACGGAATTGTTTACACATGCTGCTATGGAGTGTAACTAGGAATGACTGTAGCATTTAAACTTAACGGGTTCCTAAAAAAATACTCGTAAGTTAGTACGTAGGAAATTTGATTATAAAGCTGTACAAAATTACTTGTTAAGTTGTTACATGCATAACAAGGGAGAAAACATAATGAATTTTTTATTTTATTTTTGCATTGAGCCAAAGCATTAATTTGGAAGATGTCAACTAAATCCAACAAAACTAGGCCAGTTTCCAAAATCTAATTACAGAACAAGTGCGATCCTTACGAAAAACTTGTGAATTACTCAATGTATATTCCTTAGCTTGAGCCATTAGAACAACAACAACAACATGAAAAGAAAAGCCACACTTCAAAATTGATAATGTAGGCATGCAGCCAACTCAAATGACGTCAATAAACGAAATATAAATTAGCAATCACATTAGCAGCAAGCACACGCCAACGGGCTAGGAATAAGGGGACGCAATGGCAAGACATTTGTTAGCAATATAATTATTATTATTATTATTTCAAGTGCTGTATTCCTACTTAAGAAAAGATTATCATAGTACTTGTAGAAAAGATTATCATAGTACTTGTAGTGGTAAGTAAACACTTCATCAATACATCATATAACCAACCCAACCAAAATCTTTTTCGTGGCCAAAACCATCATGTCATGTTACCATTCTAAAAACAAACAAACTGACATTCAAGTTCTTCATGTCTTTTCTTTTCTATGTTTCCCCTCTCTGATACTATCTTATCCAGGTGAAATTTAACTAGGGTAATATACCCATTGATAAAAGATCATGTTTCCAAGGGGTACATAGGAAATCATAAGAGAATAAGCACCTAGGTCAAAGCTATTGGTCAATCCTGATTCTGAAGAATAAGCATACCATCTTCTAACCATCAATCAACAGAGCTATAGAATCCCAGCAAAAATAAATTCCAAACCTCAAGCACTTCATCGTACACTCCTAACTAGACTTCATTTATCCATTTGCACCCTGAATTTCAAACGGAAGAAATTAACCAAAAATTTCAAGTGATATTCAAAGGTTTTTTACAGAATGAAGGTATAATTTATATTGCTCATAAAACTCAAATAAAACTATTGAAATTATTAGTTGAAAAAGTTATGCAAAAAAGTGCCTCCATATGAAAACATCCAACGGATTTGGTATTACCGGTAAATGGAATTTGCACAAATATGATATTTTTTTTTTGGTCAGCTGCACAAATATGATATAACTACCAGAAAATACCAAATTACACATTTTTATGCATTACAACCCCATTTATCCCATAAAATATACCCTTTCTGCAGGCTTTTTACACCGTTCCACTATCACTAATAAATAGTTATTTCAGCTTCCCTGCGTATAACTTCTATAATGCCACTTTAATTGACATGGAAACTCACAAAAAGCTAACATGAGAGACCACCACACATTACAAGCAAAATAGAAGTGTTAAAATAAAGGGAAGTGGTATTTTATTGGTTTTTTTTATTTTTTTTGGGTTGGGGCGGGGGGCAGCACATAAAAGCCTTCTGTCTAGAGAATGTCATACAAAAACTTTTCTGTCTTAAGCAGAGAGCTGCCATACCAAAAGTTTTCTGAAGACAACTATTGAGACACAAACAGGTACGTAGAATGAGACTCTCTTCCACAGGCAGAACTAAAATAAGTTACATTGCTATTAACAGTAGAGACATGGACATTTGATCATTCAATAGACAAATTGCCAACAAACATAAGATAGGCTTTTGAGTAACTATTTGCATCAAATACACGTAAAAGAATAGAATGCTCTTACCATTTTGCTACTGCACCTTTTTTTCTTTGTTTGAGAGTTTTGGAATCTTGCTTAAAACAATACTGTGAATTTTTTTATACTGTGTCTGAATAACCCCATGTATCACACCTAGCCTGTCATCAACTTGGTCCTGGTACTTGTTATACAACACAGGAAGAGACAAGCTAAGAAGAACACCTGTCCAGAAAGTTATTGAAATATTAAAGCAAAGGAATGCCAACAACGACCAAACGTGTAAAAGCTACAGCAGCATAGAACTTACCGATATAGATCAAAGTCAAAAAGTTGAACAAATTACCAATGTAAGATATTACCCACAATACACCAACAACCTGATTCACCAAGTTCATATAAAGAACTGTCAACATAAAATTCTGTACCCAAAGTGTTTAAATTCACCAAACTCAGCATAAAACGAGGACAAGAAGAAAATACAAACCCCATACCTGGAGGCAAAGCAGCAAATTCTTCTCAATCGCTATGTCATGTGCAACGGACAAGGCTCGATTAAACCAAATTTGCAGTGCATCAGCAACCCTGGCAATAGTTTCCTCCGAGATCTCCAGATCGGGGAGAGGAGGAAGAGGTCTGCATCGTTAAACAAAATATATTTCGACTTCGAGTGAAAAAAGCATATCCAACACTACACTAAAACACCTCTCTAAACTTTAGCAGGACTCGGAGCATTTTCCCCACCGTTAATTCAAATTTCATGAGCATAAATTTTTATAACAGTCAACAAAGAATATCTATCTAAATGCAATAATTTATTTTTTCTCAAAACGCATTAATGTTCAATTCAGTCACGAACAGTTCAAAACTTTGAATATTAGTAAATTAAGTATACGAATCTAGCGGAGACGTTAATCTAGGAAATGGAAGATGATTTGGAGGAAGTGGAAAACCTATTGAGAAGGTTAGCAGCTTTGGCCCAGAAAAAGAGAATAACGACGAGAAGCAACACGACATTGGCGACGAAGGACAAGAAATTGTAACCGGCACGCTCGAAGAGGTACCACAATGCGGTGGCAGATACGAGCACCGCAACCGCTCCACGCCAATTCTTCCACAACACCACATCAGCAACTATCACACATCATCAAATCAAATGCAAAATTAATCAACTCTAATTTTCTTTACTATCAGATTATACAATCAAATTCTAGCTATCAGTAAAGGATCCGAAATCAGAGAGAGAGAGAAAGAGAACCTAAGCCTTCGCCGAGAACACGGTGAACCGAAATCCGCTTAGAATCTCCCATGGTGATTGAGGAAGTTTGGTTTAGCGGTGAGTGCAGCGTCAGTAACAAACTATAGAGATATTAGTAACAGTGCGATTACGGTTACGGTGGCTCTTTCTTTCGTTTTTGCTCATCTACTGCACTCGCACAAGAGGAAAGAGGAAAACGCCAAAACGGCATTCGTTCCAAGTTCTAACCTCCCCCATTCGTGGGCTGGGCCGGCCCATCAAATGGAAGATATACCATTATTTATTCATTTTATCATCACTAATTGAAAAGGACACATTTTTAAAAAAGAAAAAAGAAAAATAGCTAAAAAAAAGTAGTGGTAACCGTTTTTTTAAAAGGGATAGTGACAGTAGTTATATCTTAAAGGTTTATAAAGAAAATAAAAATAATTATATATATATATATTAAAAGGTAATTTAGGAATAAAATATATGTACACTAAACGAGACAATTATTTATAGTAATAACTAACGAAAACATAGTCTACTATTTTTACTTCTTGATGGGTAGGATGCCAATTAAGATTGCAAACTTGTGTGTCTATATTTTTATTGTGTTATTACAATTTTAGTGTACTTTTTTAAATACATGTTATCCATACATATTTCTTATTTTTTAGGGTGAGATGTTACAATTAAAAGTACTAAGTGTAAATTATAGGTAGATTTCGTTTTAAGAACTTTGAGTAGTCTATCATCAAAGAAAAATTATTTATTTATTAAATTGATATCCATTTTACAAAATTTCGTGTAAAAAATAAAAATATTAAAAGGGTGTATTATGTATTTTTACTGTGCATTTAAAAATGTATATTTTATTATGATTTTAAATAAAATATTATCATTTATTAAATTTTTAGAAAAAATCATAATTATACCTGCAAATTAATGAACAAAAATAAATGTGTATATATATATATATATATCATAATTTTAATCCAGTTTTAATTTCACATTTTAAAAATCTTTCTCCAAAGTGTTTTTTAATGTTTTTCTCCGCAGTGGCGAAGAAACCTTCGAGCTCTGACTCCGTCGGCATTTTCTGCGACGACACTGACAATAGAACGCAGCGAGATTTGGTTTTTGTGATATGTTCCACCTCCGTTGAATTCACCTCTTGCATTGAGATCTTATTTGTTGTTGTTCACCATAGTTGCACGTCAACGTTTCAACTTGCGCACTCAACCTGAAAAAAATGTGTTACATTATTACAAC
Organism: Glycine tomentella; assembly: GCA_007407185.1. Lineage (NCBI taxonomy): Eukaryota > Viridiplantae > Streptophyta > Magnoliopsida > Fabales > Fabaceae > Glycine > Glycine tomentella. The sequence goes on along the minus strand of PYAF01000753.1, from coordinate 523,661 downwards.
ACATTAATGAGAAGCACTTTAAGGAGAGATAAAACGCAATTTTAATTAAACTAATTCATAAATGGATCAGAGAAACGAAGAGAGAGAAGGAACAAAATAGAAAATGGAAAAATATTCATAAATGATGAATAAAAAATGAAACAACACCTGTGTAGTTACAACATGGTTAAAGCGTAAAGATATCCATGTTCTAAAGAGAAGAGGAGAAAATGGGTGGTTACTAAGAAGAAGTTGATACAAAAACTGTCCATTTTAAAACTTATCATGTTCACTTTTAATTTTATGTGTTTTACATTATCAGTTGCAAGGTAAGGATAATAGGTAATAATTTTTTGATTAATTTAGGAACAAAAACATCCAAAGAAATGTGTACAATAAAAGGAGATATTTCTTTTATATATTGTTATAGATTATTGATATATATAAAGGATAAATAAGGAATTCAAATTGTGTATAACAAATGGGATAATTCTCATTATTAACAGCTATAAAAAATTAATAATTATAGAAGATAATAGTTATAGATTTTACAGTATTTATTTTAAAAATAAAATAATTTTTAACCTTTTCTTTCTTTCTCTTAACAAAAATGCAAGACACGTTATCCATACATTTCTTTCATTAGTAGGCACATGATTAAAAACAAACCATAAGTTGCATTTAACTTTCTTAGTTAACTTTCATGCTTGCATTATTAGGTAATAGGTATTTTCTCAACTTTGAGGATTCAAAATTGAAAATAACTAACCTCAAAATTTGGAGCAGCTACCGAATTTTCTTCCTCTGCAAAAACATAAGAGAACTCAAGAAAAATTAATTCATTTTAAGAGAAAAAGTTAAAATAAATGGAAGAAGGAAGAAAGAGGAGAAACATACCTGTACTATACTTGCATCCTATTCCTGTGGATTTATGCAATGGCATTGCTATAGCACTGCAAGGCTTATGGTTCTATCAGACTGCCTTTGTTCTCTACGGCCTTGTGATGCCAAGTGGTTGTAAGCTTAGGGAAAACAGTGTCACGTGTGATTCTATTGATAGCGAGGTTTGGAGCGAATTGCTTGCTAAGATTCAGCTCTTTGTTGCGGTTCTTGTGGGAACTGTGGCATCATATGGCTTAATTTGCTACTTCATGATATGGGAATTCTGAAGTTAAGAACTTGCATGCAATTCAGGCTGAATTAGATCAAGACAGAAGTAGTGTTGCTATTTTTTGTGATGATAGTGGAAATGTGTTGGCAGCATAGAGTTTCTTTATAGAACATGTTTGTTGTACATTGAAGTGCAAAGGTTCATGCATGCATGATCACTGAAAATTGAAAATTACCCCCCCCCCCCCTCTAAAAGGAATTATACATTTTTTACGTTTTAGGAATCGGATGTAAAAAAAGCAACAAATTACTTCCCTTGGCGTGTGATTACAAAATGATTTTGGTTTTTTGTCATGATTACAAAAAGTGGCAGGGGAGTTCACTTGGATCATATTGTTAAAAATTAGATACAAATAAATAATTATTTTCATTCATTCTTTTATTCTTTTTCATATATTTTCTCTCAATATGAGATATGGGATTCTTATATAAGAGAGAGAAATTCAATAAAATGCTAATAATACAGAAAAATAATAACAAACTGATCTAATCTTAATTCATGTTCAAATATTGAAATATAATAACAACCTAACAAATCCTAATAATAATTTGAAATTTAAATTATACAATTCAACACTGGTGCATGAATATCGGTCATGCCCAATTTGTCAATTGTTTCTTCAAACACTCTTTCAGGAATGACTTTGATCAGCAATAGGTTTAAGAGGTGCTTCAGGATAGTCCACATGCTTCGGTTATGTGAGATAGAAAAAAATTAAAATACGAGAAGAGATTCAAAACAATAAAATGTTCATGTCAATAAACTTCATGGATGGTCTATGAAGATTCAGAACAATGCAATTGACTTCACATCAATGACCTTCAAATAGAATATGTGCAGAGAGAATTGAGATACGAGAATAGATTCGAAACAAGCATATGTTCATGTCAATAGACTTCGGGGTTGGTCTGTGAAGAACTTAGAACAATGCAACAAGTTTCACATTAATGACCTTCAAATGGATACGAGAAGGATTCAAAACGGAACCAAAATCCCAAAGGTTATGCGAGACAAAAATGAAATTTATGATAATAATCATAATTTGTAAAGGAATAGGAGAAAGTGAAGGTTAAGAAGGAATAGATGGTTGAGTATTTCAAAATTAAAATATTTGGGAATGTGAAGAAGAAAGCTAAGAGAATCTTATGGCAGCGGAAGATAATTTTTTTTTTCACGGAGGATACCATGACTCTTAGAATCATGATTCTCATTCATGGAGGATATCATGGTTCTCATTCATGGAAGAATTATGACTCTCATTCATGGAGGAAACCATGATTCTTTTCATGGAGGATACCATAGCCCTGATACCATGTTAAAAATCAGATACAGATAAATAAGTGTTTTCATTCATTTTTCCATCTTTTTCATATATTTTCTTTCAACATGAGATTCTTATATAAGAGAGAAAAATTCAACAAAATTCTAATAATACGGGATAATAACAAACTAATCTAATATTAATTCATGTTCAAATATTGAAATATAATAACAAATTGTAACAACCTAACAAATTTTAATAATAATTTAAAATTTAAATTATACAATTCAACACATATTTTCATTGGTCATCACTCTTTCTTTACAATTCGAGGTGCTTCCCGGCTACGTTTCTTTTGTCATGCTAGTAACATATTTTCATTTTGATATTATTTTAAGTACAACTTTTGTTATTAGATAAAGTTAATATGGGTCTGATTAAATATCCTAGATGTAGCTTTTATTCTGTAAAATTTGCATACAATTGTATAGGAATATATAGTTTGATTAGAATATCATCTGTTGAAGTTAAGAGTTTAACAAGCAAATTGTGAATTACAATATCCCATTTTACGGGCTCATTAACAGCATGTTTCTTGGATATTGACTCTTTCATGATCAAAGAAAGATACAAAAATAAATAGGTAGGATAGCAATAGGATGCAAGAGGTTCAGAAGCAGAAAATGATAACTGCAGCACAACAAAAGACAACTGTAATGTAAAATGAAGTTCAAACACTAAAGCGAGTGAAAAAAAGGAAGAGATGGTGAGAAAATAAAAGCACACTTAGAAACTCGTTAAGAAGCAAAGGAAGAGAATAACCTCGATCTGAGAGAACAGGCCGTGCAGAGTTAGAAACTACCCACTACACCACTACACCTATGCTCCTCTATTGAAACGTAACTAACCCCATCATAATCTAACTACATAAATAATAATTCTTATATAAATGAAGGGTAAATAAGAAATTTGAATTATATACATCAAATGATGAGACAAAAAAGCGTAAATAATACTTTTTTAATAAAAAATTACGAATTTGGGATTGTTTATAACATATTACAAAGTTGGGGCAGGGAGACACATCCAAATTGGGCGTGTTACCCTCTTGAGTCATGCCTAAACTAGACGTGACTAAATCTGTTTCTAATTCAGTCGTTAACAGTTTTTACGATAGAATATTGTGATTTTTTATGTTTGTAATCACATTATTCCATCGCAAAAACTGTTAGCAACTGAAATAAAAACCAAAATTGACATGTTTTAATTTTTGATGTAAAATATCATTTAATATTATTTATCGTTATCTTTATCTAATTTTAAAGTATTTTTAGACCGATCTTCATCATAGATATGATATTTTTTACTTTTTTTAATATTGTTTTATTTAGTATATTTTTTTAATTTTATATGATTTTATTTAATATATTCTAGATTTTTGGTATATATAATTTTTAATATATTTTCTAAATTTTTATATGATTTTGTTTAATATTTTTGGATTTTTTATATAACTAATTTTTAATATAATATTTTTTTCAATAAAAATTTTCAATTTTATTTTGAAATTTGAAAAAATTGAAATTTTTTATTTTTTTAAATTGTAAATAATTTTTTAATATAGAAAGCATTTTAAATAAAATATTATATTTTGATACTTTTCATTTTTTATATCGAGACTACCTCATTAAACACATTATCCTCATCCCTCTCATCATCTTTTTCACCCTCTCATAATTTGATAATTCTCTTTCAAAAAAGTAGAAGACAATTCCCTTTTTCTCTTTTTGTTTCAGTCAAAAGCACGTAGTCGACTAACTCGTCATCGAAGCTACAACAAAACTCAGACTTTTTGTCAATCGTGACTCAATTGTATAAAATTAATGTGGTCAAAACATATACATCCAAACGAGAAAGGGAATTAGAAAGGATCGTCCATCTTTCATGGGGAATGATCAATCGTGCGAGTAAGTTGGGTTCTATGATCTCCTTCTCCATCATCGTCACATCTTTATATCTTTGAGTAAGCGCAATGCAATTCTTTGCATTTCAATTTGATTCACTTTGTCTCACAGAGTTCCACTTCTATTTCTAGAATTCTGCAATGTTTCACCGCTCCAAGTGCGCTTTGGAATTAATGGGGTGCTACAATTCTAATTATTGTGTGTGAGTGCACTTTAGGATGAGTGGAACGAGTGGTAAAGTGTGTAATGAGTGCGAAAAAGTTAGGAATGAATGTGCTTTGGGATAAATGGGGTTATTATATAAAAAATCAAAAAATATTAAACAAAACCATATAAAAATTTAGAATATCGGAGAAAGTTATAACGACTTACGATATGTTTTTCAAATGGTCTAACTTTTGATAGAAATATCCGATTGAGGTGTGCGATATGTCAAAACGTTCAAAATTAAGAGAAGTAATTAAAAAAATAATAGCATTAAATTAACTAATTAAATAATTAAAAAAGTAGAAAATAAGAAAATTTTTGGATGATTGAAAATTAAATCCTAATTTTGAGGTACTTAGAGATATTTTTTGAAAAAAATAGTTGACCTAATCCCCTTCGACCCAGGCCTTCTCCTCTCGATTTCGAGTGTTTTGACACAAACTACGCCTCAATCGGACATTCCTATCAAAAGTTATGACCGTTCGAAATTTATGTACACAACACTTCACGGATGCGTGACACGTGTCGCCACAGGGTGAAACACGCCCAATTTGGGCGTGACCCAGGGGGGTAACACGCTTAAATTGGGCGTGACAACTGTCCCATATTTGTAATATGTTTACAAACAGTTTCAAATTCATAATTTTTTTATTAAAAAAGTATTATTTGTGTTTTTTTCCCCACCAAATGAGGTAATTTTCATTATTAATAATTATAGAGAAGTAATTTTCATTATTAATAATTATAGATTATAGATGAAAGGTGACTATATGAGTGAGAGAATATAAATTTAATTATAACCATTAGCATTTAAAATGGAATTTAATTTAAATACACTTGTAATGTAAAACTCATTTGATGATTGAGTTATAAACCACAAATAAATGTTATATAATCATAAACAAATTGTTATGTATAATAAATCATATTTATCATGAATTCTAACTAGTTATACTAATTTATATGATTCAACCAATAATTCATGGGATCAAACATAAATATATATATATATATATATATATATTATAATTTTATCATTATATATATATATATATGGAAGAGCTTGAAATTTTTAATTATTTTAATAAAAATTGAGTATGCAATTCAATTAATAATTCATTGATTCAAATATTAATTCAATAACACTATTTTAATTGAGGCAATCACCAATTTGATTTTCAAAATTATCCTTTTGCTTTCATTTCATTTCTTTTCATCAGTCCCTCCCTATCAAACATAGACTAGAGAATTAAGTAGGAGAAAGAATGAAAAAGAACAAAAAATGGTTTATTAAAATACTGTTGAAAATATTACACAATATGTTAAGTTTTAAAAGAATCTCCACAATTTCCTATTTTACCCTAGTAGGCGTAAAGATACCAACTACCAAGACAAAGATATCATAGCAATTGAATAAATTCTAAATTTTTTCCTCAATTTAAATGGTAAAATAAAATCACTTTTAAAATATAAATTCAAATATGATCAATAAATTTTACACTTATATTTAATTTTTGTCAAGAAGGAAGTTAAAGATTTTCATTGGTCGAAAATTAATTCTTCTTGTAGCAAACTTAATTTTAAAAAAATGCTAAACCTACATTGATACTTCAAGAATGAATTAATCGGTATATTTTACTCTTCCGATCAGGCTAAGTTGATTTGTGTGACATTTCGTTTGTTATCACACAATGAGTTGCAAGACAGGTTCTTTTAAATAAAAGGCTTGTAAGATTTGTTCTCTAATTCATCAATTTTTTTGCTTCAAACAATATATAGCATCCCTTTCGAACACAGTACCTCAGAAATCATATATGGGAAACAAATTTAATGGAAACCCAGAGTAATGCCTGTGTTTTATCTAAGCCAGATATGCCCACCTACTTGAATCAAATTTTAAAAGTTTGGGCACAACCAAAGCTGGTTTCAAGGTGCTGCCTCCTCATCGTTATCAGAGTCTCCATCACCTGAGGAATCTTCTTTCTCTTGCTGCTGTTCTCCAGCATTTAATTTGGTCTTTTTCTCCTTTTTCCTTTGCTTCTTCTTTTGGCGTTTTGCTCGCTTCTTTGTTGTCCGTTCCTCAGCTGCTTTTAGTCTTTCTTCTCTTCTCAAATTAAATTCTGCCAGCTCTTTCCTTTTCTGGTAGTCGACTTCCATCCTGGCAAGACGATCTTGTTCTTTGCGTCTCATTTGCCGATACTGTTGGAACCAGAATTTGAAGCATATAAGAAAAACACTCAGTACAATATCCATCACCCTACCAACTATTGACACATAAAATAAAGAAGCAAATAACTCAGATTTCATGCCAATTTAAATAAACTTCTTAAGAAGGGAGAAGGCAATAAAATGAATTAAACTTCTCGCATAAGTTAAAATCAATTTATGCACAACTCTTTTAGAATCTTCCTCATCTCACTCTTCCATAAAGCACTTGTAAACATAACAGAGTTAGGCATATTTGTCTAAGAAAAACCTAAACAGCATGATTTTACAATTGAAAAGCTCCCACGAGCTAGCAGCTAATTAAAACTGGGCCATCATGTGTTGGATAAACACAAGTGGGAAGGTAAGCACTTCAGTATGCATATCTAGGTTATTACTTATTACAAATCACTCAAATAATAAGATATTCCATGAATAGACCATAATGCTTATAATATAATTCAGGACAGTTGAGATTAAGAATGTCTCTTAAGTGCAAGAAAGGATGCCTTAATACTAATGAGATTAAGAATGCTGCTTAAAAAAATGACCAAAGTCGATACCGTTGATCATCCAATGTTCTGACTTCTGAGAAGTTTATGCTAAAGACTGTTACCTTCAGAATCAACTTATTACTCACAGTGGGTAAAACAAGAACTCATCAATGAGCAATTAGACTTTGCAGCATTGGAGCATGATGGTTTTGCCAACCAGTTCACATCCAACTACTCCACAAACCTTTATATTACAATTTATAAACTGTAGTTTTTCTAAGTTTAATCCCCAAATAGGTGAGTAGTGTATGGTTAAAACTTAAACGCACAATTTTCTTTAAGATTCCTTAGTCATGAGGCCAAATTTACTTCAAACACTTTGAACCCTACTCATCCCACCCCAGCACTTATTAACCTAACAAGACACCTCGCATGCACCTTCGACCCATAGAACTTCCACAGTTGCACTAATATACAGTGTCTTTCCAGACCTCTCCCAAACAAGATGATTTTTCATATTTCAACAACATACCCCCCTCGACCCTCGTTGCCACCATTACGTTCCTCATCACAACGGCAGTGAATTAGTGATCTAACATCTAAGAGCCAAACAACAGTTTCAATTGCGTATTGCTTTTGTGATTTGGCAACACCTAAAATACACAACTGCCATCAATATCCCTTTGTAAGTACTGTTTATATTTAATAGGTCCTCAAAATGAAATTTCGAGTATTACCCTGATAATGATCATTTTTCTTCTTGATTACAACTACCTAACAGTTATTGCACAGCATTATCAAACCTGCACCTTATTTCAGAGCTAATTCAAGCACAAGAGATCATTTTTATTTTAAATAAATAAAGAAAAAAAGAGTTATACCTGGTGGAAGTCGCCGGAGCCTGAACCGGCGGAACTACCAGAAGTATTGCTAACACGGACGGGAACATTGTCGATAATCCGTCGGAGCTTGACTTCCAGATCCTCCTCTTCCTCTTTGAGAGAGACCGGAGTATATTCAACTATCGCATTCGATGCTGCTGCCGGCGGAAGGGGCGGCTTTGACGTTCCCGGCGCCGGGACCATCTGAAAATCACCGCCTCTGGGTTTGCCCGTCGACATTTTGGGGATTTACGAAAACCCTAAATTTTCACTTTAGACCTGAATCCCTAATTTTACCCACACAGTTGGTTGAGTTGTTTTAAGATCCTAATTCTAAACCCTTGTTCTTCATTCCCTTCGAATTGCACGGGACAGCGGCAATAGCACAACTGGGTCGGTTTCTCTCCCAATCACTAAATCCGAATGCCTGCTTCTTGAATTAGGGGCATTTCACAGTTTCGTGTCATTCAAATCCCTTTTTCTATTCCTGTTTAAAAAAAAAAAAAAAAAAAGGCATGTCATATGATATGGTATTAATAATTGATAAAAATGCAACTTTTAAATTATCTAAATATTATTTTCAATGTTGGTAGATACGTTCTTTATCCAATTAAAAAAAATTTAATTTAAATGCTTTTTTTAACTCGTTTATTCTTTTCTTAGTAAAATTTATAGACATTTTATATTCAATAAAAGTGTGACTGAGTCGTGAATTTGAGAATTTTACATTTTTAATAAATATTTACAAATGCTAAATTTAATTAATATAATTTTTGAATTTAAAAATCTTGATGAAAGTATAATATACTATTTAATGTATTACAATATCTTTTTATACTACAATATTTTTATATTTTATTAATTATTATTTTCATATTATTTTACTTCAATGTTTAATATACTATTTAAAATATGAATGATTTTATATTACCAACCACTAAAAAAATTATATTATCAAAACATACATTGACAAATATTTAAATTGTTTAAAATTGTCACATTAAGATAATTTATCTTAAATTTGGTATATTTCGATCATTATGACATTCCTATGCAATTCAATGGCTACATTAAGACTTGCCAAGTTTGGCTACAACATTTTAGACGCGCATCCTTAAAGTTTAACAAAATATGTGTTTGTACACATGTTGGTGGTACATAAACCACATCCTAATATTAAAAAACGTGGAAAGTACAAAACAAAGCGTTTGGAGATATGTGGTTATTCACGTCAGAGACATGTAATCAAACAAATGAAAAATGTGTATTTGTTATTGCATCAAATACTTATGTTAGCATGTAAAAAAATGTTCAATGGTAAAATAGTCAATTGTGTGTAGAAAATTGTTGGAATACAAATTTCTCCTTCTCCATTTAATGATTGGAATGTGCGAACTATTATTTACAACATTCCAAAGGCAGGTGCAGGTTAGGTCGATGACGAACTATAGTGGATTGGACAAGAAAAAAACATAAATTCAACTTAGGTTTCTAAAATAGTCTAAAACTAAATTTTATAGACTTTTTAGTTAAGGCTGGATCCAGCCAAAAAATCAAAATTTAATTCATGTTCAACATTTAAAATCTAAGTCATATATTTTGTCACAGAAATTTGGACCAAGTCAATTGTAGGTTATAGCGACTCAAGTCAACGAGTCCAAATTAAATTTAAACTTATAGAGTGAAATCTAAGTTCAATGAAATCTTAATTTATATGATATTTGATTGGATAGGCTTGAATCGGACTAAAAAAAATCATTTCATCCTGCATGTTCAAGTTGAGTTAGTTTGCAAGTTCTGTGCAAATCTTGAATTATAGCGGATTAAACTAAGAAATATCAAATTCATTTCAGGTTTCTAAAATAAGAAATAAACATGGTAAAGTCAAATTTGAACAAGTTAATCTCATAGTGAACCATGATTGGTTTGAGAAAAAAAAACTAGATTCAAGTTGTGATTGGAATTTAAAGTCAAACCTAAAATTTCATCAAGGTAAGTTCAAGTCATGTCGATAAGCTTGATTTATTTTGTCACATTTAGTAAAAATTGAAAGGAAATTGAGAAGGCTAGGTGGAAGGTATAGAAAAGTGAACGATGGTATCTAAAAGGACAATGCAACTTCTAAAACTTAAAAACTATAACTAAAATGATTTTGAAATTGATTTGAAAATCAGTCCAATCTACTTTTATCCAAACAAAACTACGTTTTCAAATACAGCATAAACTTAGGGAAATTAAAATAAACAATAAGGTGCTTTGGTAAAATACTTATTTTAGGTTTAATTAAGCTTATTATCTAAATAACTCGGATTTTTTTCAACTTCATCTCTTAACTTTAGCGTTTAAGACAAATCTGTAAACAAAAGACAATTCTTTTGTAATGTATTTTTTGAGAAAATTTCACTACCTCCTCTAATCACACTCATACCGTGTATAGTTTTAAAAAAAAAAACACTCACCTCCTTTAGATAGCTTAAAAAAAAGGTGTGCGTCACTTTATTAAATACACGATGAGTGTCTAGTTGAAAATTAAAACAAGCGTGTAGGTATCATTTAAGAAAATCTTGAAATACGTGAGTATAAATTTCTCATATAGTATATATTTTACCAACTAATTATTTAGCTAGTTTTCTTTTTCTTTTTCATTTTTCGTATTTTTTTTCATCATTTACTTACTTTATAGGAATTAAATGTTCAACTTATGATATTAGCGGATTAAAAAGTAATCTAAAACTGTATTAATAATTAATAATAAATAAATAAATAAAATAAACTAAAATTCCATTAACGATCAACTTATTGAAATGTTTAATTTAACCACTACTCTGATAACAATCAAGAAGAATGTTATTTGTACAAGAACTCAAATAATAAATTATATAGAAAGAAGAAAAAATGAAGAAAATTCAAAATATAATAAATGACGTGGTAAACAGATATAAATACAAAAAAATGTTAGATATAAAACCTTGTATGAATAATACAATTTTTTTATTTATGTAAAATATATCGTTGTATCGTAAATTTATGACTTAATTTTTTGACCATTTAATTTGAGACATTATAATTTTCAACAAATGATTTTTCTTTTTAAATATGAATTTCAAAATAATTATTATAAAATAAATAATCTTATAACAAAAAATACACAATGATATGTGAAGGCTTTGCCCCCCTAGTAAATTGGAGTGGACCAGAAGGTGATTAGAGTCCAGTTTGAAATCGGCCCAGGTTGTTGGTGTAGCGTTTTTTTACCTTTCAGTCCCTGACCATCTGGCATCTGAGAGAGAGAGAGAGAGAGAGTTGGAGGCAGCTACCAGAGAGAGAGAAAGAGAAGGAGATCGCACTCAAGACATCACACACAGCAAGAGAAAGAGTAATAGAATCGTGGTTCGTTTGCAGAAGAAGAGGTAAAGAGAAGGAGTGACCGAAGCGAAGATGTTACCCACAGCTTCCAAAGGACGTTCTTCTTCCTCCTCCTCCTCTTCCTCTCGGCCTAACAATCCCATGCTGCTTCCCTACCTCCGCAGAATCATCAAGGTTCCTTCCGATCTCTTCCTTTTATTTCACGATTTCCTAGATTTACTTCTCACACCACTCTAATATCCAATTTGGGCTTTTATCTCTCCCTTTCTTTCTGACATCGTAAATGCCATTGTAAAATTACCCGGCGTGTGAACCAATTTGTTAGATTTGACTCAATTCCTGAATGTTTCGGCTCAAAATTTGAATAGGTTGGATTGTATTGTTCTGATTTGAAGAGTCCATGACTCGTGAGTGTCCAATCTGCGCTGATTTATTTATTATTCGTTGTAGTGGCAACAAATGGATATTGAATATACTTTTTGGCAAATGCTTCATCTATGTACGTCACCGAAAGTTGTGTAAGTATATGTAAATTAAAGAATCTTCTCTGTGTCTCTCCTTCCCCTGTTAGCACTTTAGCAATGAAAATCGCGTTTTGTTACCATGATCTAACGCAGTAGCAATTTGAGACCTCTTGGTTGAGTTTCTGCTCAACTCTTCTGTTTTGTGTGTATTTAGAATTTTGTAGTATATTTTTCTCTGATGGATTTTTTGGTCTTCTTGTTATGGAACCGTACAACGGATGCAGCTATCAGCATACCAAATATCACAAACGTAAGTCTCTGTCTCATTAATATCTTTGTTCTTCTGATTTATTGGTACACATTTCTGAACAGTGATTGGTTTAACAATGTTTATTTAGCTTCTGTTTTACTAGGCTATGGTTCTTAGCTAGCCTTTATCTGCAATAACCTATAGTACATTAGGACAGTTGCATGCATGCGATATGTTCTAGGGACTATAATTAGTTGTTATTAATCTGAGTATCTTACATGCAGTGCTGGGTTGGAAATGCATTTAGTAATAGGTTGTGAAATCCAAGAGTCTATAAAAACTTGTGCAGTGTCCATAAACTTGACTTTAGTCCTAATACAATTTTTTTTTTTTTTTAAAACATTATCATATTGATGGGGAAGAGTGCAAAGTTTGTGATGGGGAGAATATAATAGATTCAAACATAAAAGTGGAAAATAGAACACTGGCAACATAGTGCTCAAGTGCTTACTTATCATCTCAGTATAGCAAGCATAATAGAATAGTGGGAAATTGCTAATGGTTATATCTAAAAAACATGACAGAAAACCTAGAGAATGTGCATTGAAGCTGCATTGAAAGAACAAACAGAATAGATGATAGGGATTAAGAAAAAAAAATATTCAAATACCTCAATTGTAATACAACTCACTGATCCTAACCAAACAACCTTAGAATCAGAAACCAATGTGAAGTATAAACAAATAACAAATAAAGAAACACTACAAAATAAGCTGCACTTAACAAACACCCCAGTTCTGCAGCTGTTTCAAATGTTTTACTTACTTGGGCTGGCAATGTTGCTGCTCAAACAGAAGAGGTTATGACCACACTTGTCATTGATTGATATAGGTCTAATTAAACTATTCTGTTCCTTCCCACTTCATAAATCTCTTAAATTTTATGCATGCATTTAAGCATATGTGTAAGTCTGTATTCCAAAGATGGGATGAAATTTAATAATTTTACTGTTCACCTTTCTTTTTTTAAACACGGAGGTTAAATCTTTATAGTGAGCTGCTTTTTAGGATGAGCCATGAGAACTTTGGCTTATTATTAGGCTTGCAAGTCAACTTAATTTAATGATATATAATGATGCAAATGTTTCATGGTAAAAATCTGTAGGTTTAATTATATAATTTAAGTCTTTGATTTATCAAACTAGGAAATTTCATTTGGTGATTTCAAAAAATTGTTTAATTGATTTTCTTCTTATTTGATATTAGAAACCAAGAATCAATGGGCACGTGATGACCCTGCATTTGTTGTGATCTGCAGTCTCCTTTTGGCAGTTGCAACTTTGGCTTATTGTGCGGCGTAAGTTTTTCTTACATTTTGATTGTGGCGGTTCTTCATAGATGACTAGCTAAAATTCACTTTACTTTTGTAAAACAGAATGAATATGCAAATGCAACTAATCACTAATGTAAATCCTTGTATTTCATCTATTTAGATGAAGGATTATCCTTTTTGAAAACTTCCCTTATAGATAGAAACATGCTATTGATTTAGACATCAGTATGTATGAATTTTATTAAATCATGAACCAAGGTTGTAGTGTTATTGGATGATTCATTGTATACATTTAGTTTATAGTTTTTTCCTCTTGGCCTCTACTAATTTTTTGTGCTGCTGTATTTTCCCATTCTTTTTCAGGTATGACCATAGTACTGCACATACACTTCTTGTTATCTTCTCAGTGTTGCTTTTCCACTTTTTGTTGACTGGTGTATTTCTGGCAACTTTTTGTTGGTAAGGCTACTTCTTGTAGTAAATATTACATCCTTTTCTTTGAATCACTTGATATTGATACCAACACGTGCATATTTTTTACCCTTGTAATGTCCAGTTTCCTGACTAATGCTTATCTTCGAGAAGAGGCTCCAAATAGTTATGTGGTTGAACAGCGTGTTGAATGGTAAGTTCAAGAATTTTCTTGCTTGTGTCACATGTAATTTAGTTGTTTGCTCCTTCAATTTTGAGAACATTTCCTAATATTTTGCAATGCTTCTTTAAAATGTTTGAGCAATTGATAAGAATGGAATTGAACTGAGCATCCTTTTCTTAGAATTTTGTTGATTATTTTCCAATAGCTGATTATATATTTTTTGGTTTTTCATGGAAGGATGTATGCATTTGATGTGCACTGCAACTCTTTCTTCCCTTTGTTTGTTTTGCTCTATGGTAATTTCTGACTCTTTGGTTAGTATGAACTCTATTATGCTATAGGAAGCTACAATATCCTGCATTAGAGTGGTACTGATGTCTGGTTCTTTGGCAGTGATCCATTATTTTCTATCTCCTCTATTGGTGGCTCATGGTTTCATTCCAGTATTGCTGTCAAATCTGCTGTTCATGGTTGGCGCTTCATACTATCATTATCTAAATTTCTTGGGTTATGATGGTAAGTCCCTCTCTCTCTCTCTCTCTCATTATCTATAATAGAGGATGGATCAACTTACACCAGTATAAGTTACACCCACTCTAACACTGTTCAATAGCTTTTTACTAGATAATTTTATACCAAAACTCTTCATTAGATTAATTCAAAATTACTTGATACCTTGTTTGTGTACATCAAAATTAATGTAACATATACATTTAAAAAATATAATAATAATAACCATTTAGTTATCGTATTACTATTCAATTTTTATAAGATTTAACATGAATAATCTTGGTAATATGTACTACCTCTGGTCCTATATGTATTGGATCCTTTTAACTGCTTCACAAGAATTAGAACATTTAGTTAATCTAGTTAATGGTATTAAATTTGTCAACAATTTGTGTAATTTTTCCATAATTACCCTTAAAACCATAGGGATTCCATTTTCTTAATCTATTCTACCTATTTAATTAATGCATGTCAACTTAAGAGAATTTCTGTTAAAAAATAAAATAATGCAATAAACAATTTGGAGGGAGTCTTTTAAAAATGATCAATACAAACTTCCCGAAAGGTTTCTATAAAAATGATCAGAGAGGTAGTAGTTACGATTCAATAAATGGATAAATGAAAATCACATTTTATACAAGTTATTGGTTGTATAAGAATGAGTGTAACTTATATTGGTGTAAGTTAATCTCTCTTCATTTAGATCAACATCATCAACATCAACAACACCTTTAACCCAAGTTAATTGGGATCGGTGGTAGATGAATCCAATGATAGATACGAGGAAGTTGAAAAAGAAAAAAAAAAGGAAGGGGAAGAAAAAGGGAAAATAAGACAAAAGAAAAGAAGGGTGAAAGGAGTAGAAAAATGAAGAGAAAAAGAACTAAAAAGGGACCGTCTGGAACATAGAGATAATAACAGGTCTAACCCTCCACTAAGCTTATAGTTTTTCTCCATTCTGTCCTAAGACACACATTCCGCCAATCTATATTCCACAGTCTCACTCCATTAAGTCTTGTTTAATTACATTTTCTCAAGTAAATTTTCGTCTATCTCTACCTCTCTTTGTGTTAAACTCTTGGTAACAAACTCTTATTCTTACGGGAGCATCCAGAGATTGTTTCATTACATATCCAAACCACCCTTTCTGTGTTTTTTACACTAAAATCCCTTTTGTGTATGATGTGGAGGACAAATTCATTTGATGTGGGTCTGTTGGATGTGATGGTCATTATACTGAATAAATGTACATTAAAATGTTTTTGGCAAACTTGTTTCCCGAGTATGTTTAACTCTGAAATTGCAAGATTTTGTTTTGAATTTGGGGGAACTGTGAATACCGTTGAATTAATTAATTTGATTATTAACATGTCTGGCTGTAGTTCTGCCCTTTTTGGAGAGGACCACCTTTTTCCTGTACCCAATTGGAATCGTAATTGTCCTTTCTCCAATTTGTAAGTATTGAATGTGTCTGCCATTTCTGTTTTCCATAATGTTTTAATATTGCATCTGATCCCAATTTCTGATTTGCAGTGATTTTAAGTGGTTTCAATCCTTCTAGATACTTTATGAATATGTACTTCAGTCGACAAATATGATCATTCCAGCTAGAACTTTTGATCTATCGGTGTCCTTGTTGAGGTTATAGAGTAGTATTCAGAGAACTGCAACATGAGAAGGCTTTAATGAATGTTTGATTGTTTGTTTGAAGAATGCAATGGCCCAGCAATGCCTCATTTTAGGCCTTCTAATACTACTACTACCAATCGAAGTTGGACTGTAGCGAGTCAGGGTAGTCATGGTATTTTTTACAGTTATTAGATAGAATATTTGTTCAAATGAATATACTCATTGTAATGATTTTTCTTGGTCAATCTGGTAGCTTTCCTCCCGACAAAGAACAATTTCTATTGATATATTCTTTCATGAAGCTAGATATAATTACTCTCCAAATGAAAGGTCATTGCCTCTACATTTACGCTCGTCACTTGACAGAGTCAATCTTTAGCTTATTCGAGTGTCATTATAAGCCACTCAAGCCAGGTACCACTAAGAGTCTAGGAGGAGGTAATCAAAGCCAGGGGAGGGGGCTTCTTGTATGTATGATATGTGCTCGTTTTGTATTTTATCTGACTGAATATTGGGTCTTTGAGGAGTTGGTTTCAATGGCGTGGATGAAAGTAGGAGGTACTTATAAAGGTACTTTAATACTTAAGTCAATGTTTGAATCAGAATCCTAACGATGTGATAAATCCTCAAGTGTGATTCTTAAAAAATCAAAAGAAAACAATTCTTAAGAGCAAAATGATACATTTATTAATAGGAGATAAAAGCTAACATGATAGAGTTCATCACATTCAAACTAGACTCACAGTCATCTCTTATACCAAATCATGAAGTGTTATTTCTATCTTATAATATATTTTGAACACAACGTAAAATTTGCTTGATTATATCGAAATTATCAAGTCATAGTGTCAAGCAACTTTTTTTATATTAAAAAAATGGACTTGGCTCCAATTACGCATTCGAAATATGTCATATGGAATAGTGAGTCCCATGCCTCCGGCTTTTTTACTAAAAGGAGGTAAATTTAAAATTTAATTATCATTTTGGAGGTAATTTTTAAAATAATTACCAATTGAGGGACAAGTTGTAACCTCTATTAAGTATTCTATTTTTTCATTTTTTAACTGAAATCGTAAAGAAAATATTATTTTAATATTTTGTTTTTGTTTATGACTTCAAAATTATAAGATATATATATATATATTTACTGATTAAGCTAAAATCATAAATATATTTATGACTATCATAAATATATTTATGACTTAAAAGTCGTAAGTATATTTATGATTTATAATTTTTTTTACCACTTTGAAGTATTAAATCTATTTTTTCATTTTTATATTTAATTGTTTTGTTTTTTTTGGGGTTGTTTTGATCTTTTTTTATTATTTATTATTTTTTTAATTTCATTTAAAATTATAAAAATTAGTTTATTTTAATTATTTAAAAAAATACAAGTAATTTTAATTATTGTAATTTGATTTAATTAATTTTCTTTATTTTTTTGTAATATTAAGATTTATATTTCAAAAGATTTATTCTTAGATGAATATATTTTGTTATTAATATTAACTTATAATGTATCAAATTCATATTTTATTATTTATAATTTTGTTAATTAGTTTTTATAATTATTATTATCTTAATTAATCATGTGTCACAGTAAAAATATTTTCATCTAAGAATAAATCTTTTGAAATATAAATCTTAACATTACTAAAAAATAAAAAAATAAAAAATATTTATAACATAAATTACTAAAATATTAAATAAAATGATATAAAAAATACATACAAAATATTAAAT
>PYAF01000753.1:494504-505507 GCA_007407185.1 Glycine tomentella | reverse complement strand
AATTTTTATTAAAAAAATTAGAAATTAAAAAAAAACAATGAATGAATAATAAATAAAAAAATGGGTCATACGACCCCAAAAAAACAAAACAGATAAATTTTTTTAAAAAATAGGTTTACAAATTCAAAGTCATATTCAAAAAAATTATAAATTATATATATATATATATATCTTACGATTTTAAAGTTGAAAATAAAAAAAAATACACTGAAATTATAAATTATTTACTACTTCAGTTACAAAAAATTTAAAAAATTGAAAGAACAATAGCAAGGTGTTATCACTTTTAAATTAGAAGTCATATCCCTAACTTATTCTCAAATGGTAATTATTTAAAAATTATCTCAAATAATAATTAAATTTTAAATTTATCCTCTTTTGGTAATAAAAGCCCACGTTTCCCATTTACAATGTGACATGTGAATTGCAATTCAAATATTTTTTTTCCAGTTTATCATGTGAATATTGTTCAGACCAATACTGTCCATTCATATCCCATGGCGACTTCTTAAAAAAAAAAAAATCTCGACAACCATTGGAAAGGAATATTGAGTGACACGTCTTCTGCCGCAGTCGGCATCTATTTCCAATAAACTTCCCCCTAGTGGCTATGCGTGCTACGCATAAAGTCTGCTTTTACAGCACTTTCATTCATATGAACCAGAAAGGCATAAACTTCGTGGAATCTACAATATAGGTTGTGTGGACTTGTCGTCTGATGCAAAATTGAAAATTATAAAATGTCAAGAGTGAAAAAACAAAGAAATAATCAAACGAAGTGCTTCTTTATATATATATATATATATATAATATAGCATTTACAAAGGAAATAAGTGATTTCGTGTAATTAAATTTTGGTAGATTCTCAATTTCATAACACGATAATAATATTGTAATAAATACTTTTAAAATAAATTTACTAAAACATTTATGTAATAAAAAGAAATTAAATTAAAATTGTAATAATTATAATAAAAGGCGTCTATATTATTATAATACTTATTTTTACTTATAAATAATATTAATTTATTATTACATTATAATATACTTCTCTAAAACTTTAACATTGTAAAACAAAATTAAACATGCAACATGGTTACCTTCCCATTACAGAAGTAAAATGTGATCAGAAATAAAATTAAACATCTAAATAGTCAACTGAATATTTTTTTTTATAAAAAAAAACCTCATCAATCATATTATTTTTTAAGTAATAAAAATGACTGCTATATTTGAGAATTTTAGAAAGTAATTTGTCTAATAAAATTGATTTAAGGTTAAATTCAAGATAGTAGCTTTCATTAAATTGATTTAAGAAATAAATAGCTACTCCCTCCCTTGCATGAAGCATGATATATATCGAGTAAACGGTAAAACTGTAAAAGTAGAACACCGCAGCCTGATTTGCGAGAGCTGACCAGGGTCAAAACTCAAAACCAGTAGCCTGCCCTGCAGTAGCCACATACAGTAGCTTGCAGCATTTTTTTTTTAATTTTATTTTTTTAATTTTCAAATAAGTTGTTACGTGAATTAGTATTTTTTATTTAACATTTCGCTAATCCACACGTATTCGGTGAGATTTGGGACCTAACTGTGTCGCTCATAATTCCCGAAACTGAGACACTTTGATAGTTTGATGTACCACCAAGGACCAAGGTGCTGGAATCTTGCATTGGGTATATTTTTGTACTCGTGCAAGCACTTTTATTATCAATGAATTTTTTGTTTCTAAAAGAAGAAAAACTGTTAATCCATGTGACTTAACATTAAAAAAAATGACAGTTCATTAGCAATTTCAATATAGCGTAACAAACATCATTTTAATACTACTTTGATCCATCATAAGTTGACAATGATAAGACTCAGAGATTTGGCATACGTGTGTGGCGGAGAACGCGTATGATATGAGTCAGATAAGAGAATGTCTCATTGTCAAAGATTAGGTAAAGGTCAAGGAAGTAATCCCCTCGAAATAGTAGTTGTTGGTATTGGTAACCCGCTCTGTGCCCATTAATATCCAACTTCTTTTTTCTTTCTTTTAATGGCGGAACAATACAACATTTTTTTTTTTACATAGCAAAACTATGGTCAAATAGGAAGTTTGGTATCTTTTCCTTTTCACGAGAATTTGATATCAAATATTTTAATGAACGGCGTGTAACCAAAACAGAGAAAACAGAGCACTCTTTTTAATAAACAAACACAGCTTTAGTTCAATGAATAACTTTTCCAGACTCTTCATGATAGATGGATGTTGAGCGTGTGGTGCTAGTATACTTTCTTTTACTGATCAACAAGTTTGCTGCCTTTTACATCCACTACAAACCTGTATCTCACATCGTTCTTCTCTAACCTTTCAAAGGCTTTGTTAATGTAATCCATGTTTACCACTTCAATCATCGAACTCAGACCCTTCTCTTTCCAGAACTCCAACATCTCCTCTGTCTCCTTCATGCTCCCAACGAAGCTTCCCGTGATTGACTTCCTCCCTTCACAACACAAACACACATAATTAAAATTTAATTATAATAATGCACTTCTAGTGCAAAAACTATTGTATTATCATTAATTATGAATATTTAATAAAATTGTTAACTTGTGGAATAATTATTTTAAGAGTTTGATGAGTGTGCCTGTATAATCTTTTTTTCTCTTATTTTTAAAGTGTTACTTTAAAAAAATTACAATTAATTGAAATTCTAAAAAAAATTAGCGTGTGTATCACAATTACCTAGCATGACCATGGGGCTAACAAATTGAAGAGGGGTGTTGATCACACCCATCAAGATCAACCTTCCATCAAGTTTGAGCAAAGAGAGATAAGGCTCAAGAGGGTGACCAACAGGCACAGTGTCAATGATGTAGTCAAGTGAATCAGCAGCTTCCTGCATGGCAGTGGCATCAGAGCTAACAAGATATTGATCAGCTCCAAGGTGCTCAAGTGCCTCCTGTTTCTTCTTCTCAGAAGAGCTTATCACAGTCACATGGTGACCCAGTGCCTTTGCTATCTTCACCCCCATGTGTCCCACTCCTCCAAGCCCCAATATTCCACCTCTCAGCCCACTCTCTTTCAGCCCAAAGTGTACCAGTGGACTGTACACTGTCACACCCGCACACAGTAATGGTGCCACTTGCTCTGGCGCCAAACCCTCTGGAATTTTCACCACAAACCTTGACACCCCAAATACACACAATCATATTAATTAAAATACCCTAAAAAAAATTATAAAAAAAATTTGATTATACAAGTAGTGGAAAGTGTAATAATTAGAAAGGATTGATTTTTAATTTACTTTTGCTCAACGACCATGGTTTCAGCAAAGCCACCCTGTGTGGGTTTTCCATCGACATAAACATCGTTGTAAGACCAGATCTTCTTGCTGCAGTAATTCTCAATGTCTTGTTGGCATGGCTGGCAGTTTTTGCAGCAACCTACGAGGAGTCCAACTCCCACCAACTCTCCCACTCTGAACCTCTTAACGTCTGACCCCACCTCCAGTACCTCACCAACCACTTCATGTCTGGAACAACAAAACAATCATCATATTCAATATTGGTAAGGGGTAACAACATTAATAAAGAATAATACTAATGATTAACGAGAAAGTGTACCCTGGGACCATGGGATAGTTGGACATGCCAAGATCATTTTTAATCTGGTGGAGATCAGAATGGCAAATCCCACAATAGTGAACTTTTATGTAAACATCATCAGGGCCTGTGTTTCTGCATGTTTTATATTTTATTTTTTACACACAATAAATGCTACACAAGGTCAGAACTAGATAAGATAGTAGAGTACATAGCAAAAAATCAGAAACACAAACTATTATTAAATTAAAATAGATAGAAATTGAGATGACCTTAGATTGTAGGTGTATGGGGAGAGAATCCCTGAAGGGTCTCTTGCTGCCAATCCTACTGTTGTTCTTTCCGCTTCAAGGCTACCCATTGCTTTTTATTTTCTCTTTCTTTCGGAAGCAAAGGATGAACAGAATTGAATTGAGAATTTGACAATGGAACGAAGACAAAAGTGTGGTTATAGCCTTATAGGAATAGGAATGGCCTTAGTTGATAAGTTATTTTCGGAAGATGCGTATATATAAAGGTGCTAGCCAGACTCAGCAATCATCATGGAGTGTGGGCCCTTCGGCAGTAGGTGAATGGAGGTAGTTTTTATCGGATACGTTGTTATGTACTCTTCTACAGCATCTTCACCATAGATTCATGAAAGTGTGTACAAAGTATTTCCATCTAATGGTCACAATTCTATTTGAGGAGTAACATCCAGGTGTGCTTCACGAGCTACTTTTTGATCCGCTGCTTTCCTTCTACGTATTCATTTTTTTTTAAAATATCTACGCATTTATCAACTGGTTTGATTGGTCTTACGTTTGTTATTTATACTAATAATAAATACTTCATTTTTTACACTAATAATAAAGAAAATATTTTATTTTGATGTTCATATTTTTTTGGATAATTTTATCTTTTATCAGTTTTTAAACTTTTAGTTGATATTTTTTTTAATAACTGTCCCACTACTTAATAAGAATACCTGTTTTTATTTTATAACCTAACATACTTTTTTTATTAATCAAGTAACATGGATGCGTTGTGATTACCTAAGATATGATATTAAGTGATGCGTTGGCACATAAACCGCCTCTTTGGGTTTTTTTTTTTCTTTCTCTTTTTAAGCCACGACCATTACTGATTAGATAATTGTGTAGTCCAGTTTTACTTACACAGCACTTTTAATATTGTTATTCGCACCCCTTATAGCATCTTATTCTATTTTTATTATTTTATAACCCTAAATACTAATATATTCCTATTCTAGGCCCAACCTCACAAGCATATACATAAAAAAAAGTACGAAGTCATGTAATTAAATAAAACATACCCAAAAAATTAAGTATCAAACAATTCATACAAATTAATCACTAAAAGAAATTATTCACAATTACAATTTACCAATTTTTATTTAATGTTGACTTAATAATTTAATAAAAACAAAATTAAATTGAACCATAAATATAGTTTCAACTTTCAACTGCATTAAATGTATAAATACTTTTAATAAAATTAAAGCCGACCTAAAAAAATAAAAATGATAGATCAGGCCCATTTTAAATGTTTAAAATTGCTTCTTTTTTTTTCAAAAAATACAAACAAAATTGTATTGAAAAATAACTCTTATTTATTTAATTATAATTTAATAAATTTTATTTATTTCATTTATTCTATAAAATAAAATTAATTTCACAAGTTTAAAGGAAATAATACAGGTGTGTATTCAAGTGTCATATAATAATTTTATTTTTTTTACAAATATAATAAATTTAATTTAAATGTCATTAAATTAAATTTAAAAAGTTATGGCTTTAATCAATTATGGGAAAATGCCGATTGAAATGTCTCAGGTCAACCAAATTCATAAATAAATAAAAAGTAGTATTCATTAGATTATACATATTTTTATTGTTTTAAAAATAAAAATTAAGACTTATTTTTAAAAAAATAAATTTTATATTTAAGGTACAAAATTAAACAAATTTATAGATAAACATTAGGTAACTTTTAAATTTAATGTGATAACAAAATTACTTAGAAAAATAATATATAAATAAACATGTATTTGGGAAAAATATTAAACTAAAATTAGTATAAACATCAATGTAAAATAACACAAATTTATTATATATCAAAACTAATGTAATACGGTAAAAAAAATCAAATTTAATGAATAGAAATACAGACACACATATCGTACCAGTGTTTTCGCTACTAATTTTAATAACAATAGTTTTTCTGAGAGTATCCCGAGTGGTTTTTCTTTCTTTCTTTTTGTCTTTTAGTTTCAAATTTCAATATAATAAATAGGTTGTAAATATCATTTTAAAAAATAAGGTTGTAAATGTCAAAATCACTTTGACTTTTGATTCAGCTTTATCATATATTTTTGAGCGGGATGCACTTATTTCTTATGCCTCCGTTTTAAAAAAATAAATGAAATATGAAAAAAAAAAACTTATAGGAAGGTTTCATTGTTCTTGGGAAAATATTAAATTTTTGTTGTAATTATTTGCAAAACCATAACTAAAATGAGAAAGTAAAGAATAAATTAAAAACACCACCTCAATTTTTTTGGTTCGTTTGCTTTCATCCATTACATCACCTAGAGAGACAAATAATTAAAATTGAATTTCTTTTATTTTTTTAAATGGAGAGAAATAATTAAAAAATGTTGTATAAAAAACTGAAATTTTTTCAGAGTGTTGGAAGAATTATGTCAAATAATAGAGTTTAGTAAAATAAATGTTTTTTAAGTATGATAAAATAAAGTTAAAAAATATAAAAGGTATAACAATTTCTTTATTTTTATTAATCTAAAATTGAAAATCAATAATATTGTCCCAGTTTACAATACTCCATCCCTTCGAGAATATATGACCTTTAAGGTTTTTACACAAATATTAAAAATGTAATTAATTTGTTGAATTTTTAAAAAATATTAAATAACTATCTAATATATACTTTATATTTCTAATTAACAACTCATTTATTCTTTCTATGCATTATTCCCACTAAATATTTTATTAAGGATAACCTTGAAAAAAAGTATTTAATGTAATATTAGTTTTGCAAAATGATATATATTTTGAATATTTTTTTAAAAATGTCATATATTCTGAAATGGAAAAGAGTATTTTTTATTTTGGCATTTGTATACTTATTTCTTGAAAACAGTTATGTCTAAAATATTAGAGTTTTTTTTTAAAGGTAATAGTATACAATTTCTTTATTTTCATTCCTCTAAAATTTAAAACTATTATTTTTGTCCCATAATTAGTAGAAACTAAGAAATAAAAAAATGAGTGTAAATAAACATGTATTTAAAACACACACATCAATGCATAATAAGAAAAAAAAAAGTCAGAAGGCATACGAATACATAAATGCGAAACACATTTGTTTCTGTTGTTCTTTATAAAATGAATGAGTTAGACAATAATTCAAATTTGCATTGGTTTAATTTGTTTTTGTGAATAGTTTAATTTATTATATTATTAACTAAGAATTTACAATATTTTAAATTTATTTTTGCGATAAATTAATTTTTATACTGCAATCAGAGTATAACAATTCATAAAACTGTATGTTCATCGATGAGAAAAAAGAAGTCAATAATTTTTATCTGTTTCTTTCTCTTAATAAGTATTATTTAACATATTGAGTATTTTGTTGTTAAATTAATAAAGTCTAGTTATTAAATAAAATGTATAAATTATTATAAATTTGTTGACATTGAGATTTGTCTAGAAATAATCACCCTTAAAATTAAAAGAGTGCGTAATAACTCACTAATCCAGTGCTCTTGAATCAAAGTTTTTTTAGTCACACGGATAAAAAAAACACATTGAGGATTAAAGCATTATTTTTCTTATAAGAAATTTGTTTATATTGACAATCTTCTTCTAAAACTTTTTATTTTAGTGGAGTGGTTTTGTTTCAAATTGTTGCTTGGTAGGTAGCTACCTTGCGTCATGCATAGGTGATACGTCCCTTGACAAATCGTTGCCTATTTGTTAACATGTTTAGATACTTTTGCCAACTGCCGAAAAAATTGTGCTATTTAATAATTCCTGTCGCAGTTTATCATTAGGTGAAGTATATTTTTAAAAAAAAGTAGAAAATACCAACCAAACAGTTTATCTGTTTATGGGACCACTTCATTGTTATCGTCGAATGGAATTATCTTACGAGTTTATTATTCAATAAAATTGTTCATAAAACAGACATAATACCAAAGGTATTATGAAACTAATGTTTATGTGCATTAGTTATTTATTTGATCCGTTTATGTGCATTGGCTATTAAATAGCTAATAATAAAATTTCCCTTTTTAATTTTTAAGGCAAGAAAGCAAAAAGGAACTTTGTCAACATTGCTCGCAACTACTTATCGGCAATGACGCAATTAATGATCATCTCTGTGGCCCACTGCATCGAGATCAACCTCTAGACGACCCAAGATTCATGTGTGTTTGATTTAAAGTTGAATTGAACAAATATATGCGTTCTCATGCATTTTTTTTTTAAAATAAAAACCAGTAGATTTTAATTTAACCGCCATTTGAGAACTTTCAAACCTTAAATAAAAAATATACGTGATCGTGAAGTAGTGTGCACCGGTTGCTGGCCCACTACTCCACACAACATGACGGGCTACACACTCTCCACCACTACCAGGAGTGGATGCAGGTGTAAGATTGGGGACAGTGTTCCCTCTTAAATTTTAAAGAATAGATAATTTTTTTATAATAATAAAATAAAATAAAAAAATAGTTTAAATATTTGTATGAGAAAGAAATTAAAAAGTATAGAAAATAATAATAAAAAAAATGAAAAATAAGAGAGGAATGAATATGGGTATGTATTTTTGTAATTTTTATGAATACAATGGTTACACTTTTATTATTTTTAAGCACCTAATTTTGTCAATTTTTTCTCTTTGGAATTGTACCTTTTTCACACTCTTATTATAATAGTTTGGTTCTTTAATTTTCTTTTTAAAAAAATTTCGGGGACTAATACCCCTCTTATTTTTTTTTTTCTGGATCCTCCCCTGACCACTACGATAACGAGAAAGTAACCATCATTCACTTTCACTTCAAAATAAATCATAAGTATATTGAATATTTAGAAAATAACTTAAAAATAGTGATAAATTCTAACTTCTTTTCATAATAATTTATTTGAAAGTCTTTAAAACAGCAAAACTAACTTAAGAAAGACTACAAGACATTGAAATTTATCTCTCCAAACTTAAACAAGAAAATATTAAAATAAATAAGAAAGTGATTATTAATTAATCAGACCCCAAATTAATTGGTTTGGTAACTATAAAGAAATTACAGTTCATAAATTCCTTTTTAAGTAAATACTTGGGCTTATTAATTTGTCTCTCTATATTGTCTTCTAATTTTGACTTAAATCATCACCAATTTATCAAAATAAAAAAAAAGTGACCTGTTTTGGTACAGTTCTTAATACACATTGATATTCTTTTTTCTTTGATTTCCATAATTATACTTTACAAAACTTATTTTATTATCATAATTTTATTTATTTATAGTGGTGAGAGCTCCCCTTTTTTTATAAAGTTGTCTGGTTGCATCTAAAAAGTATATATATTTCTCCTGCCCAAGAGACAAGAGGAGGCAGTCAGGGTGCGCGTGGCTGAGAGAGCATGAGACGCCTCGCTCGATTGCTCATTTCTTCAAAAATATCCCCACTTATCTTGACATTATTACATGTGAATTTGGAACAAACACTCGCGACCTTTGTTTTCTATTATTTGGTACCTACAAAATGCCAATTTTTAAACAAAAAATGGCTACATATCAAGGTCTCTGACTTGTTGATGAAAACGTTGAAAATTAAGATGAGTGCTGAAAATCATCACTAAAACATCGGGGATTTATTAATAATTCTTTTAACCACAACATATTTGGAAATTTTATTTGGTTCTTAGCTAATCTACTCCAACTGAGTCAGTCTATTTCGGGAGTAAAATGACTTAATTTTTAAGCCAGTCCAACCGTAATTCTTATTTAAGAGAGACACAAGTTAATATTGAGCTACTCTTGCCGATGACTTTTGATAGTAATTAATAATTTGGATGCAAAGTAACACATGCAGGTCGATCCTAAGTCTACATATTGCATGGCTCCCTCATTTGTTTGAAAAGAAAAATTAAAATTACAGAACATTTCAAACTTTCATATTTCTGACAGGTGTTTATGTGGAAATTTTTAGAAAATGAGTATGGTTATGAAAATATAAGACAATAAAAACTATGTAAATATTGATAGTTAAGCTATTTAATGAAGATGCATAAATAATTTTTTTATATTTTTAACAAATATAATGTGGTACGTGAATAAGTGTAGTAACACAATCGATTTATCCATTTGAAAAAATGGGTCGTATATAATTTAGATACCCATTATTATTTGGCCAAGTTTTACCCGAAAAGGTGGAAAAAAAAGGTTGACTTTATGCGATAAAACAATGTACAGTAAAAAAAAAAGGTACAATGCTAACAACTCCCATGATTATGGTCACCGGTTTGTGAGTGACTTTGAAACTGGTTAAAGTTTGGAGAGGCTAGAGATAGATTATGACATGTTTGTTAGTAAAAAAAAAAAAAAAAAGAAGAATTATTTTTTTGACTTATGGAATGAGAAAACGAGGACCCAGGGTGTAAATCATTCTAACAGATGTGGTTGAGACTGAGACGAGTGTTTTTTAAACTTTGCTAAGCTCTTGGTGGGTATTGCTTGGAGCGTAAGCATCTGTCTCTCGTGCATACGTTTTGGTTAGGTTTAAATTTTATTATAATTAATTATAATTTTTTTAAAAGAATTTTTCTTTAAGATAATTTATATTTAGATGTGATATTTTAAAAGTGAATAAATAAAAATAAATTTATTCAATTAATAATGTAAAATTACTTTTTTTTTTGTGTGTGTATGGAGGGGTTAAGCCCCTAAACAGAAACTCTACTAGGTTGAGAGGAAGAAATAGACATTAAGTCCTGCAACAAAATAGGTTATAATTTGTGAATTTTAAGTTCGCATTGTTTTGCTAAATAAACTAGTTAATATTTAACACAATTTTTTTTTCTTTAGAGATAAAGTTTAGAGTAAATTATATTGTTCGTTGTTAAAATATAAAATTTAGAAATCTATTTAACTTAATTCGGTTAAAATAAATTATTTTCCCTCTCTGATAAATGTATGAATTACAATATTTTTTCCTCTTATGTTCAAATATGAAATAAATTATGCATTTCTCTAATAAGAGATACAGGTATTATATTTTGCTATACTCATATATTAAATATATAATTTGTTCCATTTAGTTTAACACCGTTAAAAAAATATTCTTTAAAAGACTCTAGAATATATTTTTAATTGAAATATATACTAAAAT
>PYAF01000753.1:454278-485323 GCA_007407185.1 Glycine tomentella | reverse complement strand
TCAACCAAAAAATAATACATGTCCAATAAATCAATTCAGAATAAATAATTTGAAGCACGGACTCACTCATGGCAAAGGGAAGAAAATTTATCTGAATTTCAGATAAATAATCTCACGGACTCACTCATGGCAAAGGGAAGCAAATATGAAGCACAACTCACAACACAACAGTAGCAAAGAGGGCAGAAAATTGGAAGCACAAATCGTAGAATGGAAAGCAAGAGAGAAGAGCCACCTACCTGGCCTCCTGATTCAGCGGCAGCGAGAGAGAAGGAAGAATGGAACCCGCCACAGGCCCACAGCAGCACAGCAAAGGATTGCGAGAGAGAAAGCTGCACGAGAGAGACAGAGAGAGAAGCTGCACGAGAGAGACAGAGAAGCAAGCAAGCAGCGCGCGAGGAGTGCGAGAGAGAAAGAAGCAGCAGAACCCGAGAGATTAGAGAAGCACTGAGTCAACTCGGTAAACTCGCCGAGTCAACCGAGTTTACCGAGTTGACTCGACGTTTCAAACTGTTTCGCCCCATTTCCGTTTCAATGGCCGTTTTGACACGATTTGCCTTGTTAAAACGTAGAAACGGCCGTTTCAACCGTTTCGACACTACGTTTTAACAACAATGGTTGAGAGATTAAAAATAAAAAATCTCGAATAATTGAAAAATTAAAAATATATTTTAAAAAAAAAAAAAAACTATCACTCTCTAAATCATACTATTTCCACACGCATCATACTAATGGATTAAAAGCTAATTGTAAAACTTATCCTATTCATTAACCTTGACGTCCAAAGTTAATTCAATTGGTCGGTTTTAACGCTAAGGACACGTACCGGCCTTTTCTAAAGTTAGGTTCAGAGCCATCTCGCGCCCTTTTTGAATAACACAGAATATTCGACTCTTCCAAGGTCAAATGAAATAACATTATGTATATAAATAGAAATTGAGCTCTTTATTAGAATTCTTTGGTAGGAATTTCAATCCCATCTGCAGGCTGCATGAAACGTTACAAATTAATTTGACTTCTGATCAAAGACATCATTTTCAACTCGCCAAACCTTCTTTATTTTCTACTAGTATCACTTTCAACAATTTTATTATTCAAATGAACCTACCTTGTGGGTTTCCTAGGCAGAGGTATGATTGAACTAGATCTGGCGGCACCTCACTATATCTACAGTGTCACATGGTTAAATAGTGAAGTCTTCATAGCAGACATTCTTTCCCTATAAATAAGACCTTCCATTTTGCCACTTCAGCAATATAAATCAAAACTAAGATACCCCTTTGAGAGTACTATCGTATCATAGAACCAAAAATAAACCTTGACCAGCTTCATTCAACATGGACACAAGACTCAAGTCTGTCTCCTTGCTCACTCTTGTTCTTCTTGCTTCCTTGTTTACCCCTTTGCTTCCTGTATCAGAAGCACGACCACTGTTTAGTTCTTCACCAAGTAAGAATTGTATTAGTATTATTAGAGAGGTGAATGGAGTCTTCAGAACATTGAAGAGCTCTGGTCCAAGCCCTGGTGTTGGGCACAGACTTAAAAATCTTCAAAATCTTGGAGGGATGAAAGACTCTGGTCCTAGTCCAGGTCAAGGACACTAGCAAATCTCCAACAACCTGCCATAAAATGCCAATTCTTTGCATTTTATTTGCATTAGACTACTATTGTTATTCTCATTTTTTAACTTGTAAGATAGCTTCATAAGTATTGTTATTAAGAGATGACAGAGTGCATCTGAAATTAGAGTATTAGACAAAAATCATCTACCTAGGTGCATGTATTAGTTCCACTAAACTTGTTGCTAATAATATTGCGGGCTGCATTGTAACATGGGTTTGATTTGACCATTGTAGATGGTTTGTTTTCTGATAAATGCTATAGCAAAGATATTCAGAAGATCTTGGAAAAGTTTAGTTCTTAGTGGATGCTGCACTGTAACATTTATTTAATATTATATGCAATTTTATTAGTCGCCTCACTTCTTTGGCAACGACAATGCTAATATGCTATTGTTCACCAAAGTTTTTGTATAAACACTACTGCAAATTATATATAACCAATCATGATAGGAGTGAGGAACAAATAGTAAAAGGAAATGTAACTACAAAATACAACTAAGTTGTTTTATTTTTCTCCTTTTACAAAATATTCTTAAGAAAAACATTAGCAGGATTTCGCCGCGTTTTCATTATTCTGCAAAAAGTTTTATTTAATCATTTTATTATATAAGAAGGTTTCAAGCACCAAAAGCATTTAAATTTTGAATGTATGATTGCATTAAATATTTAAAAATATTTTTTTAATCATAATAATTCTATCCTACTTAAACAAAATTACTTCTTATTTTTTATATACACCAAAGATATTCCTCAATTCATTTCTAGACATAGTTAATTAGTTATCAGGAAAATGAGTTTTACCTTTCTTAAGAAAGTCTTTTCCTTTCACAAGATCAAGAATAAAAAACATGCTTTAAGACCCAGCTACCTACTAACTAACTGTGTTGACGTTGTTAACTTAAAGCAAAATTACTTTTCATAAAAGATTTGTGATTCGTACCAAAAAAAATACTATAAAGAGGTCTCAATTTACATTGTAATTAGAGACTTACTAATAAATGTCTTAAGGTTACCCATTAAAAATCGTTAGATACAATCTATAAATGCTTCTAATTATAAAAATATTTAGTAATTTTAGTATTTAGTACAATACAATAATTACTTTCATTTCCAATAAAAACTACCTGTTTTTATTTGTTACCGTTTACCTTATAATTAGTATATTTGTTAGTTGCATTGATCTTATAATTATTATTGCAAAATTATATAATTTTTATTAAATGATTCATCACAGTATTTATTATTAGATTAATTTTTTTTATTATATAATAACATTCACAAAGTCTTTCATGAAATTAAAAATATTTAATTTTTTGTTATATGCATCAAATTAACGTGAAATATACTTTTAAAATATATGAAAAACAAAAACCATTAAATAATCCTCATTATTGATTACTTTTATAAAATTTGACATAAATAATTATGATAATTATAAGTTAACTATTAAATTGATAAGTTTATTAAATAATATAAAATACTAAATCTCAGGTCAGGATTAATTTCTTGTTTCAATTGTTTAATGAGTTTCTATCACAAATATATCGATTCTCCTACGAATCAAAACAGTTATAAGAAGAGACGAAAAAATTTATATCGGAGTTAGGTGTGCAAACTCCACAGAGAATTAAAATAAGGAATTCCAAAATAACCACAAACAGGTGATAGAACAAATGTGACAACACGAGTTAAGTATCATTCTGCCCCACACCTAATGGGCAGGTGCCGATTATCAAATACATAATGGGCGAGTAGCTTAAGCTTTTGTCAAATGGGCTAGTAGGATATTTTTTTGGGACAATTACTTCATGCACATCTCGATTTGCTTCCTGCCATAAAACGCTAACATAGTATTAATAATCATATGTGTTTCAATATTAGACGAAGAGAAGTGATAGGAACACACTTCTCTAAACAGACTCTCTAATTAGTTAAATAATCAGGAGAGAAACATTAAATATGACGTAGAACCCACACAATTTTATCATTTTTAAGAAATTTTAACCTTTATTTCAACCAGTAAAAAAGAGTGTGTTCATAGTATTTATCTTACACGAATTAACCAACAATCAATCCTTTATTTGAAGACTTTAATGGTTGTACACTGACATTGTAAAAATCACTATATATATAATTCTTAAAAAGATAATTATTGTAAAAATTAACAAATTTACTATACATAATTTACAATTGAACAATAATATAAAATTATTTTATATTATCAGTGCATTTTTTTTAGAGGTGTTCACATGTTCGGATAACTCATGTGTCAAACCTGACCAAAACAATTTAGATTGTATTTTTTTAAGGATTTGGGTCAAACCTGACACAATCCAATTAGACTCATTTATATATAAATTAGGTAACGAGTTATGCATATTCTGCCCATAACCCAATCTGAACTGGTCCTATAATAATAGTAATAATAATAATAATAATAATATTATTATTATTATTATTATTATTATTATTATTATTATTATATTATTGTTGTTATTATTATTATACAACAAAATAAAAGCTGGTAGTGATTTGATGTTATATTTCTTTACTCAACAAATTTAAATACTTTATGAAATTACATTGTAAATTTTTTTAAAATTAAAAAATATGTGAAAAATCTGCTTTAGAAATTTAAATTTCATAAAAAAAAATTTATAAATGTTACAACCAGATTGACCTAATTATTTTATATTAGATTGATTTGAATTGAATTTGACAACAAATTTATTTAAATTCAACCAAATCAAATAGAAGATTTTTTATTTGATTGGGATCAGATTTAATCAAATTCGACTTAATCCAAGTATACTCCTATCAGTTTCTGATAAATAAACAATCAATTTTTATTTTTTTTCATCCTATTTTCTTATAATCTCTCCTTTTTTGTTATGTTATTTATCATATTTATTACTTTTTCTTTCTACTTTCTTATATATTTTTCTTCTTTTTATTCTGATTCACTCCAAAATGAGATGCACGTTGATATTTTTGTCTTCTTTAAAACTGAAAATTAATTAATGGTAATTAGGAGATATTGTTTCATACGTGCACTCCAAAGCTGCATACAAACTGAGAATGGGGGACAAAATAAATGGCAAGTTGAGTAAGGTTCTGAATTTAGAAAGGATAAATGCAATGAAGTTGCATGGAATTGGTATAATATAGAAGGGAAAAGAACAAACTATGTGGTTAATTACTTCCATAAAAGGATATTAGACAAAATAAAATGGATTCTCCACCTTTATTCTATTCCTTCGAAGTAAAACAAGTTGTTTCCTTTGAAATTAAACTCAAATTCATCAGCTTGCGTGTTGTAGTTTTACTCAAAGCCAAAGCGCCGAATCGTCAATGCATGCTAGCTCCACCAGAACACTGAACACAGGTGGACTTCAAAACTAAAACTAAGACGAAAATGTCAAGGCTGGCGTGTCGTGCGTGCTCCACCAATTGCCATCACCAAATTGACAAATTTATTTACTTTAGTTTAGTTTTACACACTCATCCGTATTTAAAATTCATTGAAGGATAAATTTATGAATAAATATTTATATAGGAGAAGAAATTAAAAAAAAACTCAAATGATTTTTCTTATATAAAGTTAAAATTATTTTATGCATGAGTTAAAATTAAGTTAAATTTTAGTTATAAACTAAATTAGAAAGTTTCAATAAATTTTCTTATAAAGTATAAAAATGTAATTTTTTGGGTTTAATATGAAATTTAAAAAACACATTTTCCAGGACACATTGAATTCTCAATAAAAAAATTTCCCTATATTTCCCGTGAAATTGTTCTTAATTTCTTATGGAGAGGTGGAATAATTTTTTGATATTATTTAGTTATTGTGAAACTATGGCGTTTTGTAGAATGGTTTAGTCGTGATGATTTGATAAATCCCAAAATTTCCAAATAATAGAAAATAGGTTGTCAATGAGAATATTTTAGATTTACTTTCAATTTAGTCATTGTAAAAACTACATAACCTTGATTTCTCTATTGCATACGAGTGTACATAAGAGCAACGGAGCACCATTACCAAGTTTTTTTTTTTTTTTATAACTATCCTTACCCAATTTCCTGAAAGCTTAAATCTCATATATGAAGTGAATTTCTCATTGCCAATTTCCCCTAAATTAAGTGTACTTATTTGTAAGAATGAAGTTCTCAATGTTTACCCAATATTTAAATTTGACAACTTTTAAGAAAAAATAAGCTCTGACAAAAATATGATCACTTTATGTACCAAAAAATGATTTTCTTTTTTTTGGGGGGTGGGGGATCGTCCTCTAATTAAGTGCACATGTTTTTGAGAATGAAGTTTAATTTCTCAATGTTTATACAATATTTAAATTTGATAACTTTAAGAAAAAAATATGCTTCTGAAAAATATATGATCACCATAGTTGGATTTTATATAACTTTTTTTGTTTTTTGGGGGGACAGGGGGCTTCACACCTTTTGTAGGAAATTGTTCGAAAATTGGGCTAATGTTAAACAAATTAAAACTTTAACGCGTGCTTCTGGTCTCCGGAGTAGTTTAACTAAGCTTTCACAAAAGTTTTACACCCAAAAAGTGTCTGAAAATAAAAAATTTATACCAAAATACATGCAGGCTGCTCATCGACCAAAACTGGTGGCTTATGATCATAATACAAAAAGAAAAATGACCTAATTCACGATTCCTATGATGACTTACATGCATGAATGTGGACGTGGTTCATCCATTTAACTTGAATTTGAACAAATATTTTGTTTCTCCTATACGAATAATATGAATGTCATTGTCGTCCCATTGGAATTTGTCTCAAATATAATTTTATAATCAACTTTCCACAATACTCGGGTAGCTAGTATAGAAGTAACAATTTCTTAAATTTCGATTATGAACTTGTATGTTCAAGTTCAACTACGCCAAATGTGGTTAAGACGATATGTTTTGCATTAGTTGCCTTGAAACTCTGATCTGGTCTCATTTGTTAGTGAAGCTGCAATCATGAACTTTGAAAACAAATTAAGTAAGCTTATATATATATATATATATATATATATATATATCCGTATGCGCGTGGTCTATCGCTATATATGTGTGTTACTAATTTGGAGATCAAAATATGAAGACAATAAATTAAATTGCTCTCATAAATTAAAATTAGTTTGTTTATAAGTTAATTCATAAAAAAAATTCTTTTAACTTCTTCAATATGTTTAAGCTATTTTTACTAATCGAATAACTTAATTTATTTTTTCTTCAATAAATGTTTATCGTTTAAGCTAATTTTACTAATAAAATAAAATTAATTTATTTTCTTCTTCAATTAATGTTTATTGAAAAAAAAATATTCTAAGAGGACCAAATTAGAGTTTATCTATTTTCAGCTTCTTTGATATATTTTATGGAGTTTAAAACTTGGAGAAGAAATATTAATAGGGAAGTGGAAGGTGTCAGCCACTCATAGTTTATGGGCATTATGAGACTACATTATCAATGAACAGTGCATCCGAACAACGTACACTATAAAAAGAAATGCACCATGGTACTCTATTCACAACAAATTAACAAAATCATATACACCTTCAAGCAACAATATATATCGCCTTATTAATTCCTTTGGTCGATCTAGCTCCCTTTCGATCATGGCTGGAAAACTCCAATCCTTTGCTTTCATTGTTATTATTCTGTCGTTCTCTTCTTGGTTGAACATCCAACATGGGATGGCACGGCCACTTAACACTTTATTAGTGCTACATAGAGATGCTGATCAAGAACCAATCAGGAGAGCCATTTTGGACTCATCACACACAGTTGTGAGAAGCTCGAATATTAATGTGGGTGATATCGATGCACAGAAGAATATCATTCGGAAACTAGTTGTTGACAACAGCGGTCCAAGCCCAGACGGACCCGGGCATAAAGGGCTACTCACATCATACTCTCAACTCAAGAATTAGAGCTACACAACCAAGAAAAATTACCACTCAGCTAACTTGTCGTTTTTATGTAATTTGAAGCTTGATATTCTGTCATTGTCATTAATATTGTCTCTGATGTGCCCCTTTTTTTTCCCGTTAATTAATTTTCTTATAATATATAGTGAACACCTTTGTCATTGTCAAGTGTGATATATACTGTTGAGATCTTACACTCAATTAATGAAATCTGTGATGTAATTTATCCATCTCTCTCTCTATATATCTATCTACATATATATATATATATATATATATATATATATATATATATTTTAAGTTTAGAGTTGGTATATGTATTTTCTTTAATTTATTTTCTTAATTCTTATAATTTATTACTTCCTTTATTTTTATTAACTTTTTCATATATTTCATTTATATGTTTCCTAGACTTATATTTTTTACCTTTTAAATTTCTTTATATGTGTATATATATATATTAGTTATTATTAAAAATTTCAAATAAATAGGTATAAGAAATATAATCATCTTTAATATATGTAATAGAAAATCTTATTTTGATCTCTATTCTTATTCTCATTTTATTCTCCCAATCATACACTTATGATTTGCACGTCAACACACACACACAAGAAGTTATATATAGAGAGATGTTTCAAATGAGAAAAAAATTTAAAATTTAAAATGAAAAAAATTAATTTTAACTATTAGATTATAATTAAAAAGAATTAAGGAGTGAGATTAAAACAGTCAATTTAGATTCCAAAGTATTAATTGAGGAAAAAAAAATGATTTTCCAGTGACCTTACTCTCAAAACATGGCATTCTCCCTCGGTCCCTTATTCTTTTTTTTTTTTTTTTTAAAAAAATGAAAGGGAAAACAAATCCTCCCTAACAACTTCTCTGCAATGTATTTTTATTCCTTTTTATAAGTATTTTTTAATCAATTTACACAAACGAATTTTTTTAAAACTTAATTGACAATCTTAAATTTATATAAAAAATAATATTTTTAGTAATTTATTTTCCCACCTTAGGTATCTTTTTCATGAACCTTTTCTCAAAACAGTGATATTAGTATCACCAAAACCAAAAGTACAGCCACTACCATTATTTAAAAAATGAAACAGTATAAAATTAGTTAATCATAGTTTATTAGATGTTAAGGATATAGATAGAAAAATTAATGCTTCTAGAAGGAATAACTCATAAAAGACAAATTAAAAAGCCCAAAAAAATATTATTCATCAGGTGGATTAAATTTTAGACTTAGTAACAAAAGAAGTGCTAGTAACATTCTCTTTTCGACACACTAATTGTTATTGGATAAAATTTGTTAAAAATTATAAATCATGAATAGAATGTATTAAATATCAAGTGAGACTCATAAAATGTTATGATTTTCTTTTTATAAATTTTAGTTAATGATAAAGAATGTGTTAAAAAAACTATATTAAAAAAGGTGTTGCTATGGCATTTCTCTATCGCAAGAAAGCTAATCCAATCTAATTTAAACTAACTTATATATGTGTGTTTGAATGAGAACATTCTTATTATATATATGATAAATTAGAACCATAAATGCAAAAATTTTATCTATTTAGTTTATATATAAATATATGTTATGTTAAATTGTAATTTTGAGTACTCTGTTTAATTCATGATCTGAGATTTTAGCCTCCTTACCTGTTTTGAGATCTTAGTCTATAGTTTTGATTTTGTGGCAGTGTAGAACACCTAAAGTTTTCGGAGTTATTTGGCAACCGATCGATGGCAGAGACTAAGCCATAAAAAATTGCTCATATTGGATTAAATAAAAAAGTTATAAGATAAGAACTAAAACGTAAAATTTTAACAAGTTTAATAACTAAGTGAGTAATTAAACCGTCAAACTCACCTTAGCATGCCAATTGTGCATGATATTGGACCCAATATGGTCTCATCATCCAAAATTTAATGGCATTACATTACAACTAACGATAGAGACTAAATAAAAATTGCTTGTATAAGGATTAAAGCATAGATCTTCTGGATATAAGAACTAAAACGTACGCAGATAAGTGTATAGATCAAATGAGGAATTAAGTCTAATTAATTAAATTAATTTGAGTTTATCTGGAGATTAATTGTTTATGTTTGGATTAATGAGTATTGTCTTTTTTTTTGTTGGTGAAAATGAATATTGTCTCCTTTATACTGCAGTATTGCCAACAGGAAGTTCAGTTAAATTTAATATCGTACGTATGTAAAGTTAATTTAACTATGAATTACCTAGGAAATAATTAGGAAATAATTTTTGTATATATATCTTTAGCTTAATTATGAATTAACTAGGAAATAATTTATATATATATATATATATATATATCTTCAATTTAACTATGAATTAGCTAAAACTTAACTAGGAAATAA
The DNA here is from genome assembly GCA_007407185.1 of Glycine tomentella. Taxonomy (NCBI): domain Eukaryota; kingdom Viridiplantae; phylum Streptophyta; class Magnoliopsida; order Fabales; family Fabaceae; genus Glycine; species Glycine tomentella. The sequence continues at coordinate 475,358 of PYAF01000753.1, read as the reverse complement.
TTTTTAAATTACTACAGATATAGAATAAATTTAGCTATAGATTAACTACAAAATTACTATAAAAATAACCTAATAACATAGTTAGGAACAAATAAAATTAAACAAAATATTACCACAAATTAACCACAAAATGACTATAATTTTTTAAAAACTAGCTACAAATTAACTAGGATTATTTTCTAGTTAATTAGCTACTTGTTTCATGCTACTAACAATATTATAGTAATTTTGTAGTTAATTTGTAGTTAATTCTTTTTACTAGATATGAACTATTAATTTTTTATAGCTAATTTTTAAAATTCTTGTAGTGACCCGAGCATGGAGATAAATTGAATCTAACGTAGGTTTTTGCGTAAAATACATCTCATTCAAGTTGTTTACAACGTGGGAAAATAAGGAATTGTCTTTGTCTACTTCTGCAATCTGCCCGTGCATGGTAGAGAAAATTTGGATTTTTGAATCAAACGCCATTAGAACGACAGTGACAAGCATTCACATTAAGCACTAGCTAGAAGAATAAAATTGTTCAAACTCAAATTGAGTCAAATTGATCAGATATTCAAAAGGATGAACCACTTTCACGTTATTGGTGGTCGCTCAGGAAGGAGGCTAATGCATTATCAACTCTAGCTAGATGCAGTGAATACCTATTCCAGTAATATGAACTAGCTAGCTATAGGTCATTCTTGCTTTCATATTCATACGACAAGCCACCAGTTTGGTCGATAAGCAATCTGCATGAATCACTGTCGCAGGAGACTTTACGTATTGTGTCTCCTTAATTAATTTGTTTTCAGTCTATATTAAATATTATATGGTAAAAGTATTGTGAAGCCGTTCATTCATGATTTTCCTGGAAAAGCATATGATGGTGCTTCACAGCTCTAGCTAGCTAGAGATTAGAACTTAAACGTTTAGTTATTTAAATATGTATTTGAAGAATTCTGGGCGGCCCGGTTTCCACTTTCCATGCAGCAAAAGTTTTTGACGCCATTTGTTGAATGAAATCCATTGATTAGCCCTGCATCTTATCATCTTCAGTACTTGTGCTATTTGCTGAAGGAATTAATGGACCTAACACATTTCGTTGACACTGTAACTTGTTGCTTTCAACTCCTATTTACGGTGGAGATTCATTAGCCAACTTTCCCACTCCCACACACCCATTTATTTTGTCTAGTATCTTTCAGGGCAGCCATAAAAGAGTCCAAAAATACTTATTAGAATTTTATTCAACATTTTTAGTGAAACTTTTCAACCCAATTAATTATATTTTTTTCATTCACAATAAATTCAAATATAATTTATTAATAAATTGTTTATAGAAGTCCATCCGACCTTGCTTAAGGATATTACAGAAGTTCGTTTTATATTTTAATTAATAAAATGTTAGGAATAAAAAGAGAAAAATAAAATTAGTTAAAAAATAATTTATTAATTTTCATATGTAATTTCTAAATATTGCTAATTTGGTATTTAAATTTTTGTTTTGTAATAAATAATTTAAAATTATAATTTAATCTTTACCAATACTATTAAATGAAAATAAAATTATAAATATTTTTTATATAAAAATATAATATGAGATGAAAAATAAAATGGTTCAAGAAATACAACTCCCAGTGGCTAGTGGAGTCCCACTAGCTAGGTTATAGGCATATTTAGGTACATTTTTATGTTATCAATAAGCAGATTTTACACATACAGGTCAAAAAACTAATCAAACTTTCCTCCAAATAAGACTATAAATAGAAGTGCACCATTGTGCGTTATTCTCAACAAGCAAAAACATAATATTCCTCCAAAGCTCAATATAACATGGCTCGAAAACTCCAATGCTTTGCCTTCTTTCTTATTTTTCTCTCTTTCTCTTGGCTGTGCATCCAACAAGGGATGCCTCGGCCACTGGACACTTTTGTTCTGCACAAAGATGCTAATGAAAAACCAAAGAGTACCTTTCTCAAGGCGTCACACGTAGACGTAGTTGTTGTGAAAGGCTCGATTGTGGAAGGTTATGCAAAGAAGAATATCAACAGTAGTGGTCCTAGCCCCTGCGGACCAGGGCATTGCCCTAAAGTCAACAATTAGAGCTTTATAACCAAGAAAGCTAGGACTCTTCTAATTAAAGCTTTTCGATTTTCTGTGATTTGTATTCTGTCATGCAAGGTCACTTGGTCAGTGTCTTTCTGTGTGTTACTTTGTTTTCTATAGTGAATATTGTCTTTCCTGTTAATATATATAATAGTGTGAAATCTGGGCTGAGATCTTCAGGTAGATGTCTCCTAGACCAGCCCTTTTCCTTTCCAATTAATTGATGCTACTAATGTTTTGTATGTTTCGTGCAGTTTGTTTTGAATAAATATTTACTAATTTCTTTAAAATTCTGTATACATACCTAGATTAATTCGTGTGTGTGTGTGTATATATATATATATATTTATATATATATATATATATAATAACATGCTCATAAAAATTTTAACGCTTTAGAAAATAGTATTTGACAACGATACATATCATATACTTATATTTCATATAAAATGATAGAGTATCAAAGAAAATATAATCAAATAAGATAAAAAATGTAATCCCAACATATTTTATTAAATTTAATAAATTACTTATTATATGTTAAATCAAATAAGTATATTTTAAAGAAAATAGTGTTTTTTATAATAAAAATAAGCAATATTTTGTTTTTTTTATGTGTTTGTCTAAAAAATACTTTATTAAAAAATTGTTTTTTAAAAAATTTAAACAAACAAATGTGCAACACATAACATTGACGCGGTGGTATAAGGTTATGTTACATTCACATGTGTAAAATTTCGTCAATATTAAGTGACAATCGCGCACTACAAGCAAAATTAGTCTATGACCTAATAGATTAAGCAACACATGTGGTCTTTAAGCTAGAACAAAAATTTTAAACAAATGTCCCTTAATTGTGTTATCAACAAACAAATTATTGTAGGATTTAGGCAATGTTCAACAAAGTATTTTAGCTAGTTTCTAGTTTTTTATAATGGCTGAAAAGTTTTTTGACTATTTGATAAACAAACTTTTTTAGTAGTTTCTTTGACTATTTTTGGCAAAACTAGCTAAAAAGCTCGATGGAAGTTGAAAAACTAGTTGGTAACTGAGAGTTAAAAGTTGATAACTGAGAGATAAAAAATAGCTTATTAAATTATAAATATTCAATAAATTAGCTGTTGAAGTAACTAGAAAATGTAAAATAATAGATAAATAATAAAATCACTACTTATTTAAAAAGGGTAACTAGGAAATCAAATACATATATTGAGAATAAAAATGGAAGAAATATAAAAGGCTATAAGCTTGCATTTTAAAAAATGTTACTTTAAATAATAAAACGCTATAAGCTAACTGAAATATCTTATTGAACATAGTATAAGAAGCTACTAAAAATGTTTGTTTATCGATCTATCAAACAAATTTTTTAGCTAGTAAAAAAAGTTAAAAATTAACTGAATTTCCTTGTTAAACAGTTTTTAAATTTTTTAAAAACATTAATTGAAGTAATATTTTTTAAAACATAATCTTTTAAAATTATGCATATATATACGTGTGTTTGTGTGTTGGGGGTTTTTTTTTGGGGGGGTTGGGGGGGTGTGGATTTCCTAATCACAATGAACAAGTCCTGGTCCCTATATACGCGGAAGGGCCTATTAGCGTATTTGAACAACACGTGTTTACCATTTTTGTTTAATTGTTTATTATAAATTTACGTATTCAATTTTTGAAAATATATACAGTTTATACTTTATACACATTTTTTTTAGGAGTACATATATTTGTTCTAACAATGTTATATGTCTTTTTCATTATATAATACATGCTTTCAAAACTCATACATCATTTTAATTTTTTTTCCTTTAGTAATCATTTAATCAAATGAGAATTTCACTTTTATTAATTTCTTAATATCAATACTCAAATTTCTCTGATTAATATTTAGCTTAATGACATATTTATAATCAATATTATAATATTCTACTAGTAAATTATTTTTCAAGCCTTTTCAGCGATAAAAAGCTATTAAATACTTACACTTTTATTTGTAATTTTTATATTCAAAAAAATAAACTTTTATAAACTAAACTATTTTTTTAATACTATTGATATAAATTTTATAATTATTATTATAAAGATCAATAAATTTATCATATTTATTGTATACATGATAGTTTATATTTTTACTTTTGTTTTTATTATATTTTTTTTTCCTTCGGATATAATTTTCTTTAAGATATGTACTATCAGTTATTAAATGTGAATATCTCTACTAACCGAAATCTAAACCATAATTCATCAATTTATGATTAAAGGTGAAAACATGTTAGGTCAGGCCAAGTTTGGTTTGTCCTGGCTTTGATCTAATTTAAAACATAAAGTTTAGTCTGACCTATTTACTTGTTATAGGCTTTTTTTTAGGCTTGGCCTAACCTATTTAAAAGTCTGGTACCTACGGGCCTATTTTAATAGGAAATTAAATTTTACAAAACATTTTAAATCAATTTAAAAAAAATTAAAGAAACAATTTTAAAACAGAAATATTTCAACGTCTTACTTATATTTCCAAATAATTTTTTGAACTAATTGATCACCCACTTTCATAATAAGAAAAAATATTTTTAGAAAAATAAATATATTATTTTTAAATTTTCATATATATATATATATATATATATATATATATATATATTAAATAGGTCAGTCTCATAGACCTAACATGCTTTTTTTAAAGCTTAAGCCTGACCTTTTTATTTAAACAGGATTTTTCAAAAAGTCTTAGCCTAATCTTTATAATAAACAAGTCGGTCAAGTCAGACCTTAAACAAGCCAGGCCAAAGATCTCTGATAGACGGCCTGACCCATTTACATTCCTAGTTATGATAAACTAATTTCTTTTGCTAAATCTCACCCTTAATTGATCATGGAATCCCTTGCATAAGCTAAGTTGTTTTATTTTTCTCTTTTTGCAAAATATTCTTAAGAAACACATTAGCAGGATTTCACCGCTTTTTCATTATTTAATATAAAATTGCACTAATATATTTTAAATTATTCTGCAAAAAGTTTTATTTAGTCATTTTATTATATTAGAAGGTTTCAACCATCAAAAACATTGCATTTAAATTTTGAATATATAATTACGTTAAATATTTAAAAATAATTTTTTTTGTTAATCATAGTAATTTTACCTTACTTAAACAATATTACTTCTTATTTTTTATATACACCAAAGATATTCCTCAATTCATTTCAAGACATAGATAATTAGTTATCACCAAAATGAGTTTTACCTTTCTTAAAGAAAGTCTTTTCCTTTCACATGATCAAGAATAAATAAAACATGCTTTAAGAGCCAGCTATCTACTGACTAACTGTGTTGACGTTGTTAACTTAAGCAAAATTACTTTTCCTAAAAGATTTGTGATTCGTACAAAAAAAAAAAATACTATAAAGAGGTCTCAGTTTACATCGTAATTAGAGACTTACTAATAAATGTCTTAAGGTTACCCATCAAAAATCGTTAAATACAATCTATAAATGCTTCTAATTATAAAAATAGTTAGTAATTTTAGTTTTTAGAACAATACAATAATTACTTTCATCTCCAATAAAAACTACCTGTTTTTATTTGTTAGCATTAACCTTATAATTATTATTACAAAATTCAATAATTTTTATTAAATGATTCATCACAGTGTTTATTATTAGATTAATTTTTTATTATATAATAACATTCACAAAGCCTTTCATGAAATTAAAAATATTTAATTTTTTGTTATATGCATCAAATTAACGTGAAATATACTTTTAAAATATATGAAAAACAAAAACATTAAATAATCTTCATTATTGATTACTTTTATAAATTTGACATAAATAATTATGATAGTTATAAGTTAACTATTAAATTGATAAGTTTATTAAATAGTATAAAATACTAAATCTCATGTCAGTATTAATTTCTTGTTTCAAATGTTTAATGTATGAGTTTCTATCACAAATATATTGATTCTCCTACGAATCAAAAACAGTTATAAGAAGAGATGAAAAAAATTTATATCGGAGTCAGGTGTGCAAACTCCACAGAGAATTGGAAAATAAGGAATTCCAAAATAACCACAAACAGGTGATAGAACAAATGTGACAACACGAGTTAAGTATCATTCTGCCCCACACCTAATGGGCAGGTGCCGATTATCAAATACATAATGGGCGAGTAGCTTAAGCTTTTGTCAAATGGGCTAGTAGGATATTTTTTTGGGACAATTACTTCATGCACATCTCGATTTGCTTCCTGCCATAAAACGCTAACATAGTATTAATAATCATATGTGTTTCAATATTAGACGAAGAGAAGTGATAGGAACACACTTCTCTAAACAGACTCTCTAATTAGTTAAATAATCAGGAGAGAAACATTAAATATGATGTCGAATTCACATAATTTTGTCATTTTTTTAATAAATTTTAACTTTTATTTTAACCAACAAAAAAGAGTATGCTTTTAGTATTTCTCTTATACCAACTAACCAACAACCAATCATTTATTTAAATAGTTTAATGGTTGTGCATTTACATTGTTAAAAAGTTTTATACTATCATGTAATTAAAAATCACTATTTATATGACTCTTAAAAATATAATTATTATAAAAGTCAACAATTTTATCATCCATAATTTATAATTGGACAGTATTATAAAATTATTTTATACAGTTAGTGTTTTTTTTTTCTTATTTAAAACCAATTTATAGAGGTGTTCACTGGATAACCCATGTGTCAAATCCAACTCAAACCAATCCAAATAATTTAGATTGTATTTTTTAAGGATTTGGGTCAAACTCGACACAATCCAACTAGACTCATTCATATACAAGTTGGGTAACAAATTATGCATTTTCTACTCATGACCCAACCTCACCCGGTCCTATAATAATAATAATATTATTATTATTATTATTGTTGTTGTTGTTATACAACAAAATAAAAATTGACAGTGATTTGATGTTATATTCCTTTATCCAACAAATTTACATTCTTTATGAAATTATATTGTAATTTTTAAAAAAATTAAAAAATATGAGGAAAATCTACTTTAGAAATTTAAATTTCATAAAATAAAAAATAATTTCTAAGGATTAACCTAATTCTTTGATATTGGATTGATTTGAATTGGATTTGAAAATAAATTTAATTAAATCCGATCAAATTCAATCCAATATTTTTTTTATTGAATTGAGGTCGAGTTTAGTTAAATTCGATCTAATCTAAGTATACTCTAATCAATTTCTTATAAATAAACAATCAATTTTCTTTTTTTTTTAATCCTATTTTCTTATCATCTCTCCTTGTTTTTTGTTATGTTATTTATCATATTTATTATTTTTTCTTTCTACTTTCTTATATACTTTTCTTCTTTTTATTCTGATTCGCTCCAAAATGAGATGCACGTTGATATTTTTGTCTTCTTTAAAACCCAAAATTAATTAATGGTAATTAGGAGATATTGATTCATACGTGCACTCCAAAGCTGCATACAAACTGAGAATGGGAGACAAATTAAATGGCAAGTTGAGTAAGGTTCTGAATTTAGAAAGGATAAATGCAATGAAGTTGCATGGAATTGGTATAATATAGAAGGGAAAAGAACAAACTATGTGGTTAATCCATAAAAGGACATCAGATAAAAACAAAATGGGTTCTCCACCTTTCAACAATGGAATTTATTCGATTCCTTCGAAGTAAAACAAGTTGTTTCCCTTGAAATTAAACTCAAATTCATCAGCTTGCGTGTTTTAGTTTTACTCAAAGCCAAAGCGCGGAAGCGTCAATGCATGCTAGCTCCACCAGAACACTGAACACAGGTAGACTTCAAAACTAAAAATAGATAAATAACAAATTCGTCTCCGAAAGATGAAAATTTAAATTTTTATCTCCAAAATTGAAAAAAGTATGACAAATTCATTCATGCGTTAACTTCGGTCTGTTACCATTAATTGAAATAGCCTAAGTGATACATTTAAGGACGAATTTGTTAGCACTCTACATATTAAAGACTAATTTGTTAGTGCTTTATCCAAAAGATAATTTAACCTTCATTTCTTCCTTTTTTAATCACTGCTAGCATAAAATTACAATAAATATTTAAAAATTAAGAAAACAAGCATAAATTAGAACAAACATAATAAGAAGCATAATATTGATTAATAAACATAATTTGTTTATTGCTATGAAATTTCTATTATGACAACATTAGGTAATGACAAAATCAAGTTGAATCTCATTTTTTTGTAAGGATTAACTTAATGGTTATGCATTTTTATTCGCGTCTCACATTTTGGATAAGATATTGTTTCATTTCTTTTTAAATTTCTAATATGACAGTACTTTAACCAAAATATGAGACTCAAACAAAATAAAATACACAATCATTAAGTTAATCCTTACAAAAAAATGACATTCAACTTAATTTTGTCACTACCTAATACTGTCATAATAGAAATTCAGAGCAATAAACAAATTATGCTTATTATCATATCCTAATTCTGTCTGGGTATCAAACAAAAAAAAAAAGAAAAAGAAAGAAGACAACAAAAAGGAAAAAAAGAAAAAGAAAAGAACAATTTTAAAAAAAAGAAGTTAAAAAAAGGAAAACAGAAAAAAAATGAAAAATAAGAAAGAGAACATAAAAAGAAAAAGAGAACAGAAAAAAGAGAGTCATAGGGACCTAATGAACTCTTTGACAGCCCATTAGTATAAAAGCACAAGTAGACACAGTGAGAAAATTTTTACATAGAGGAGGCACGAATCTCGAAGCGTGATGAAGGATCAATCCGACAGTGTTATTTGGCATCGCGTCAGAGAAAGCATAGGGGTTTCTCAGGTGACTTCTTATTCTTTCATCTCTTTCTCTCTTTTCTCCCTTCCCTTTTTTTCATGTATGCACCCTTCATTACTAAGTGTACTCTCTACTTTCGTTCTATCCCTTTTTATTTTCATTTGATTTCTTTGATTACATAATGTTATGTCAATTATTCATTTATTTTTGCAATTCCACTTTAGTACGCGCTTGTGTTCCTTACACTCCATGCTGGGTCTTCGACTTGCTTGGTGGTATTTCAATAACATATGGATAAATTTTGTGAAAATCATGTTGGGTCCCTGACTTGCTTGACTTCATAGAATTTACTACAAATTCAAAAATCCTTTTTTTAAAAAGAAATCTAAAAAATACTCAAACAAATGATCACTCAATTTTCCTTTTTATTCACAAAATTACACAACTTTGGAGATCGCTTCAAGGTCCAATACCTTATCTATTTGTTACTTTATTTTTAGCACACTCGATTAAAGGTTGTCGTCTTCATGATGGACGTGTGTGGTGCTAACACTTTCTTCGTGCGTAAATGACTCTCGAACTCTTTTTCTCTCAAATCGTAGGACATGTATTATCTATTTGATTTTTCTGACGTTTTTCTTAAATAAACGTTGGTGACGACTCCCCTAAGAGGAAAACTTTCTTTATATTTTTTTTTATCGTCGTCCCGTCGTGGCCAAACATGTTGCAACACTTATCAATCAATATTATATTTATTATTATGTTTATTGTAACTAATATTTGTTTTTCTTTTTTAAGTGTTTATTGTAATGTTATGTTTGCAACGATTAAAAAAAGAAAAAAAATAAATATTAAATTATATTTTGGGCCGAGCACTAACAAATTAGTTCATAAATGTGTAGAGTACTAACAAATTCGTCCCTAAATGTGTTATGTAGACTTTTTTCATAGACGAAAGTTAACATATAGATGAATTTATCGCATTTTTTCACTTTTGAGGATAAAAATTTGAATTTTCATCTTTTACAGGTAAATTTGTGAACGTTCTACATATTTAGGAAAAAAAATGACTATTTACCCCTAAAAGTAAGATGAAAATGGCAAGCCGTGCGTGCTCCACCTATTGCCCTGAACCCTCTATTCATTCAACAGAAGCCGGGGGCTGATTGAACGTAATGGGTTGCTGCATCTCATGCGATTGGAAGAGCACGAGAAGTTGACAAATTTATTTAGTTTAGTTTAATTTTACACACTCATCCGTATTTAAAATTCATTGAAGGATGTTTTGAATAATTGCTTGATAAATTTATCAATAAATATTTATATAGGAGAAGAAATAAAAAAACTAAAATGATTTTTCTTGTATAAAGTTAAAATTAAGTTAATTTTTACTTATAAACTAAATTAGAAAGTTTCAATAAATTTTCTTATAAAGTATAAAAATGTAAGTTTTTGTGTTTAATATGAAATTTAAAAAACAAATTTTCCAGGACACATTGAATTCTCAATAAAAAAATTTCCCTATATTTCCCGTGAAATTGTTCTTAATTTCTTATGGAGAGGTGGAATCGCTGAGAAAGTAGCTAAACAATTTACATAAGAAATGAAAGGAATTATGTAAATTTAATTCTTATTAAAATTAAACATTTTCCTAAAACATGTGTTGTTACTTGTTAGTGACAATAATTTTTGGATCTTATTTAGTTATTGTGAAAATATGGCGTTTTGTAGAATGGTTTAGTCGTGATGATTTGATAAATCCCAAAATTTCCAAATAATAGAAAATAGGTTGTCAATGAGAATATTTTAGATTTAATTTCTATTTAGTCATTGTAAAAACTACATAACCTTGATTTCTGTATTGCATGCGAGTGTACATAAGAGCAACGGAGCACCATTACCAATTTTTTTTTTTTTTTTATAACTATTCTTACCCAATTTCCTGAAAGCATAAATCTCATATATGAAGTAAATTTCTCATTGCCAATTTCCCTTAAATTAAGTGCACTTATTTGTAAGAATGAAGTTCTCAATGTTTACCCAATATTTAAATTTGACAACTTTTAAGAAAAAATAAGCTCTGACAAAAATATGATCACCAAAATGGGATATTATGTAACAAAAAAAATGATTTTCTTTTTTCGTGGGGGTGGGGGGATCGTCCCCTAATTAAGTGCACATGTTTTTGAGAATGAAGTTTAATTTCTCAATGTTTATACAATATTTAAATTTCTGAAAAATATATGATCACCATAGTTGGATTTTATATAACTCAAAAATTATTTTTTGGGGGGACAGGGGGCTTCACACTTTTTGTAGGAAATTGGTCCAAAATTGTGCTAATGTTTACACAAACTAAACTTTAACGTGTGCTTCTGGTCTCCGGAGTAGTAGAGGCTATAGAGCATTAATTAAGCTTTTCCCGGAAAAATACGTATATATGGCTTCACAAAAGTTTTACGCCCAAAAAGTGTCTGAAAATAAAAAATTTATACCAAAATACATGCAGGCTGCTCATCGACCAAAACTGGTGGCTTATGATCATAATACAAAAAGAAAAATGACCTAATTCATGATTCCTCCCCTATGATGATTTACATGCATGAATGTGGACGTGGTTCATCCATTTAACTTGAATTTGAACAAATATTTTGTTTCTCCTATACGAATAATATGAATGTCATTGTCTTCCCATTGGCATTTGTCTCAAATATAATTTTATAATCAACTTTCCACAATACTCGGGTAGCTAGTATAGAAGTAACAATTTCTTAAATTTCGATTATGAACTTGTATGTTCAAGTTCAACTACGCCAAATGTGGTTAAGACGATATGTTTTGCATTAGTTGCCTTGAAACTCTGATCTGGTCTCATTTGTTACTGAAGCTGCAATCATGAACTTTGAAAACAAATTAAGTAAGCTTATATATATATATATATATATATATATATATATATATATATATATATATACGACAATTGAATTGGATGGCCATGCTAATCTCAAAGCACTCTGCGAAGGTGTTGAAATGCCCCAAAACATTGAAACGCTAATGGTAAGCCTTTATGATCATGGATAATATATATATATATATATATATATATATATATATACAATCTATATTATTAATACTATAAGAGTATAAGTTATTGCAAATAAATTCATATGTTACTTGTCTTGAGATGAGAAGCAAGAATTACATTATGTGTATTATATGGTAATTTCTAAGAATCAGAGTCTTATAGACTTTTTATTTGAATTTACAATCTCATTGCCACGTGAATCACTCTTTCAAATATTTTATATGTTACTCTCTCCATAGGATGACACGTGAATATTTCTTTTAAACAATTTTGATATTTCAACAGTGGAGAGTGTAGAACATGATGCAAGTGTGGATATATGGAGCCTTGGTGTCTTGAGCTATGAGTTTCTTTATGGAGTCCCTCCTTTTGAGGCTAAAGAACATTCTGATACTTACAGGAGGTAAGCAGTTGAATATAAATTAGCATTAGCATCATGCACATTCTATTTGAACATAAGTAAACCCTTCGATTTTCCACAGTTAAAGCCCAAAGAGCTACTGCATGAGCATTTAACGTGTCTTCACCTAACAGGATTTTTGGAATTGTTGGTTTGATCATAAGAGCTATTGCATTATACATGAGCTTTGTTGATTTCTATATATCTGAAATGGTTTTCTTCTCCTTATTGTTTTCACTCACATGTTAATTAATTTAATTGTGAAACTGAATTGTGGTTTGATACAAGGATTGCTAAACGTCCTAAGCATCTAGAATTCATATAAGTTGTATTAGATATTCTCACGTGCCAGAAATATTCTTTTGGTATTGCAAATTCTGTTATGCAAGAGCCAAAGAATTTTGTTATTTCTTTTGTTTAAATACCCCATCATGAATAAGGGTTAACTATACCAACAAGTCAAAAGCAAATGTGACTTAATAACCTATAATAATAATAATTTTCTTTTTCTTTGTCTATGTAGGAAATTCAAGTTTTGCTCCAAGGACTAGCCTATATCCCTGGATTTTATTATGAGAAAAACGTGTCGTACGTTGAGTTCTTGAATGGGGTCCAAAGTGGAGAGTTGAAGCTTCAGTCACAAGGACCGTGGGATGTTCCTCACCCATGGCTTAATTTGTTTATATCTGTTCCGTTCTTCAAAAACGGAGATTCAGCAATATGCCAGAAATCAATATAGGATCAAACTCTCTCTCTGAAGGTGTTTACGAAGATTAAAACAACTCCAGGAAGAAGATCACAGCACAAACGAATCACAAATTGGACGTGGGGTGTGTGCACTGTGAGAATGGAAAAGAGAGAGTAACAGTGTGTATGTCCCTTGCACCCTTGGTGTGAATGACTATTTATGCTTACTGACCTGTGGAAAAATAAGGAAACTATTCTTATTCTTGATCACGATCTTCTGAAAGATGAGCAGAGATATTCTGGATATTTGATGTAAAAATAACCTTCTGTATCTTCTTTGATTCTGTAAATATTTAGGATTTCAATCTTCTTTAATCTTTCCCTAAATAACTTTTTTTTAGCTGTCTTGGACCTTTTGGCCTTCGGTCCAATATAAAATATCCGTAACAATATCAAAATCTCAAATCTTGGATTTTAATTCAGGAGTATTCGAAGATATAGTTCTTAAAAGAAACATCTCCTCTGGACCAGTCTTGGTTTACCCCACGAATAGAAACAAGTAAGCCTTGAATGCATGAATCACACTAATTGTGTCATTGTAATTCAGGAGTGAAGAGTGTGACGCAATTATTTTTATTTTCTGATCATTCAACTCAATATCAATTTTATTTCTTTTTTCAATTAAAATTCAAAAAAGAGAATAATCATTAATAATATGAAATTCAATTATTCCAGGTGGGACGATAGGATGTTTGATTTTGTCTACTTGGTGAATGCAGTATTAAACCTGTTGGACTTTGGTTTTTTTAATAATATTTATTTTGGCTTTGCCTTCCCCCCAGGTTTATACCATAGCTTGGGTTTTCCTAATTCTTTTTTTTTCCTTTTTTATTTATTTAATCCCTTTATTTTATATATTTAGGTTTTTCTTTTTTCTGTTTGGGTTGATGGAAATGACATCTTCACCTGTTGGCACTGTATTATTCACTGATTCATTCCGCTCTATTAATAGGGGGCATGAAAGAAAGAAGGTTAAAACTGAAATTCCAAGAGTGAAATGTTGTAGATGGTTTAATTTGGGACAAGAATTAAAGACTTGTATGTATTTTGATTTGGATCTCATGCAAGACAATTGAAGGGGGACAACAAATTTTTCAATTTTTTTTTTATTCCAAGAGAGAACTTTGGTTTGGATCTTATTGAGTTTAAAAAAAAAAAATCAACTGTTGATAGGGCAAGACAATTGAAAGCGGAGTGGTGCTTCATACACCATTAAAAAGTTCTACTACACCATATTTATTTTAAAATTTCGAAAATGCCCCTGAAGCTTTTGTCAGCTATTTGAGTGGTGGGTGTAGGTTCCGTACGAATTTGGTAATCCGTATGAGTTATACGGATTGACTAATCCGTATGACCCATACGAATTACCAAATCCGTATGGTAGTTTATTGCTGAATTTAGCTATCTTTTCAGTTTTTTTTTCAAAAATAATTTAAGTTACTTTTTCAAAAAAAAAATATAATATTCAATGTTACTTTTTTTTTAAAAATATCTGTAACCCCACAAGATATATTTGGCAGCTGCCCCGCTCTAGCTATCAAATTAGATGGTAAAGCTTTTTGACTTCAAAACCATAAACAACACCGACAATGTGACATGGGCAAATCAAGGATGAGCGAATTCAATGATGTAACAAGAGTTCTATTTGAGTTTTGTGATTCAAAATGAACAGAAAAAGGTAGTTGATGTGTGACACTGTAACTCATAAAAAAACTTAAAAAGTTAAAATATATATGAACTTGTGGGCTAATCTGATTCAGTTCAAATTGGTCCAACCTAACTATGAGTTAGGAAAAACATGTAAAAATAACTCCAAGACACCTAGAAGTTTGTTTTATAACCCAGCTTTCCCGGACAAATTAATTATAAGCATCTAATATATGACAAACACACACACACACACACACACACACACACATAAAATTAATGAACAAAAAGCGCAATACACATTGTTCTTAATATTGTTGGCCATATGACAATGTTGATAATTTCCAAAAAAAAGCAACACGCATTGTTCTTGATATCATTGGCCATATAACAACATTGATAATGTTAATTATAAAACATATAAACATAAAATATATATAGATAAGAAACAAAATGAGGCTAAGCATTGTTCTTGATGTCCTTGGCCATATGACAACACATGTATGACAGCATAATGTTGTGTGAAGGGTCTGGAAACTCCATGATGAACTTAAAGTTGGCTCTTAGCTTATTTTGTATGGCAAAGTTTTTCCAGCCACTTCCGTTTTTGACGCTTTTCCGCCAATGATTGAAGACTAATTTGCATTGAGTCTTTCCTTCAAAGTCAATGTATGTGAACTCATTATCTTTGAGGAAGTAGTACATTGAAGATGGAAGATCCTGGAGTAATAATATTGATGGTTAGACTTTTATGGGAAGTAAAAGAAAAAGCAAATTACAAAAGAAAGCAAAAACTGTATATTGTGCTAACTTACAACAGAACTGCAGTTGACCTTGTAATCATTGAGCAGAAGGCGGAAAACAATAGATTCCGGGTTTTGCTTATATAATGAGTATCATTTCGGAAATGCTTGAGGTTCAGAAATGTTTTTATACACAGGCATCAAAAACACAGATTGAGCATAATGAATCAAGGTAATTTGGTGGTTACCTTGCAATCCATAATGGTCCCTTATGACTGTCCAGTCACCAGTAATCGCAAGATATTCAAGGTTTTTGTTATAGGTTACCATATGACGTTGCCCATTAGCATCTATAAGATGTCAGGTGTGTTCCAAGTGATCCTTCCATCTAATGACAAAACTTTTGCTTATCTCTCTGTAAGGCTAAATGAACAAATTAAACAAATTATCAAAACATAAGATTACATGATGGAGGGTGAAATTATTAAAATTGTAAATTTATAACCTCGTCCTTCACATGAACTGTGTTGATGACCTCAATCGATTCGCTCTTAATATTCATCATCATAAGAGTCATGTCCTTATAGTTTTTTTGATTATCACCTATTGGTTCAAGACTTGCATGTATCATTATTTTAAATTATTTTAAAAATATATTTTAACTTTTTTAAAAAAAAATTGGACAATATGTATGAAATTTATAATAAAGCAAAGATATTTTAAAAATATTTATATTGGATGTATTAGATATTTAACTGATGTATAAAGACAATTCCTTACCACTATCCTCGCATGTGTATCTGCAAATCATAATGGATTTCCTAGATGTAACTGTGACGATGAGGCCAGCTTGTGGACTATATATTGAAAGCATTCTGGAGGGTCAGAGAGTTGGTGATTTCTTAATTGATTGCTGTGGCCTACTTGTCTATCCCTATCCCTATTGAGCTGCTTTATTTTATCAGGTGCTCAAACGTCCCATTCAAATGGGTCCTGATTCAGGTCATTGCCTTCATTAATTGTACTATGTGGATTGACACATTTGCTGAATGGGTGGACCTATGGCCCTCACTGTCTCCAAAATACTCACTGCATTGGTGTCATGTGCCACCGCCATAACCCTATTTTCACTCTGATCCCATTGCTTCTCAAAGTGAAGGTCAGAGAGTTCATGCTGAAGAAAAAGACATGGGATCATATTATGAGACAAAAGGAGGCTGCAATGCATGTAAGAATGCTTACTCAGGAGATACTTACGTAAGTCACTCGATAGACATACGATTCTGTATACCACTTTGGTGGAGCTGTCTAAAACACTTGGCTTGCAAAATTGTGCTGTGTGGATGCCTAATGTTGATAAGACTGAGATGAACCTCACTCATGAATTGAATGGGAGGAATTTTAATTTAACTATACGCATTACTGATCCAGATGTTGTGAGAATTAAGGGAAGTGATGGTGTAAATATACTCAGCTCCGATTCGGCACTTGCTGTTGGGAGTAGAGGAGTTTCTGGACAGGCAGGACCGGTTGCAGCAATTCGAATGCCAATGCTAAGACAGGCTTGGAGAAAAGATATATTCAATAAAAAGATTTAACTTCAACAACCCATGATTATTATTATTACGCCATGATTACTTTAGATCTATTCAATAAGAGAACCCTTTTTTTTGTTGTGTATTTTTCTTTCCTTCTCCTTCTGCATGAATTTTTGTTTTAGGCCCTTTCAAGTGATTAACTTATTTGTTTAGAAGATCTATCCCACTATCGCTTGTGCATGAATTTTCCTTCTCCTTGTGCCAATGCTCTTTAAATTATAATTAGTTGATAAAAAAGATTTTTGCTATAATAAAATTTTAAATTATTTATTCACCATATCATAATGTAAATTAATTTTAATTTTGTTTATGATAGAAATTAAAATTATAATTTAGGGAAATAATTAATCATTAGGCCATCATGAATGAATCACTATGAGAAAAAAAAAATTAAAAAATAATATTTAACATAGTTACATATCAATAAATTAACAATTTTTTTTATTAAATAGATTATTTGTTTTTAAATATTCATCATATAAAATATTTATAGTTTTATTAGACTATTATTATTTACATATCTTATAATATTTATAGTTTTATTATTTAAATTTAAGTCAATATTTGAAATTTTTAAACTCTTTTTATTTAATTCAATTATTACAATAACAACATAATAACCTTTATTTAATATATTTATTAGTAAATAATAGTTTAATTCTTTATTATAGGACAACCAAAGTTAACTAATTTAAATTATTTTATCAATAATATCATAAATAAAAATATTTTTAGTCATGATATAGATAAAAATTATAATTAATTTACAAAAATAATTTTTTTACAATAAAATTTTTAATTACTTATTCACTATATTATAATGTAAATTATTTTTAATTTATTTTTTAATGATGTAAACTACAATTATCATTTACTGAAAATAATTGTTCTCTATGTCATCATGGATGAACAGAAAAAAGTTTTTGTAAAAATAGTATTTAATATAATTACATATCAAACAATCAACAATATTTATATTTAATAAACATATTATTTATTTTATAATTTTTATCATATAAAATAATAAGTAAATAATAGTAAAATAAAGTGGTGACATTTAAAAAATAAATATTTTTTGTTTTATTATTAAAATTTCATCAAGATTTAAAATTTTTAAACTCTTTTTATTTAATTCAATTGTTATAATAACTAACATAATAACATTTAATTCATATATTTAATAAAAAATAATAGTTTAGTTCTTTATTATAGGACAGTCAAAGTTAACTAATTTAAATTACTATCATATAGTTTCCATATCTGAGAATCAATATTGTGCTTTGGGTAGGGTTAACTACATCTAATGATGATGCTATGTTTTGTAAATAACATTATTAATTTATCTATCAACATTTCATTATATTTCACATTATCGAATCTTATTATATATGATTTTTACAAAGAAATATTTACATTACACTTTAACATACATTTAAATGTATGTATAGCTAACCCGTGCACACTAATTGATACCATAACTAGTTTTTTTTTATAAAGAAAGTGTGATTAATTTATGAACCAGACAATTATTCTGCCATTCCTTCCACATATGTTTATTTTGTTAAATTTTTAAAGGTACGTTTTTCTTTTTAATTAATCAAAGGTACTTTTTTCTTATTATATATACATATATAATAAAGTGGTTAGCCTTTTTTTTAAGGAATAATAAGGTTAACTTAATCCACAGGTGTACGAATTATTTGAAATTTATAAAATAAATTTTATTTTTATATAACTAGCTTATAAACTAACTAAAGCTGATAAGCTAGTTTAGAATTTTTAAAACTGTTACATATTGTCATATTTTAGTAATTTTAAGCTGTCTCTAATTAACTTCAAAACTTAATTACAATTTATTATAAGATCCATAATTTAATTACAATTCATTTTAATATTTTAAATGTTAGCTCGTCCATAACATTCTATATACATGACAAAACAAATACAATTGTTGCACGCCTGCACACAACCTTTACATATAAATTAGTGGCATAAAATTTCACAAAACAAGATTTTTTTGTTAATCCATAAGAATTAAAGGGTGTTGACAACAAGTTACTTAAGCTATTCAACCAACAGATCTAAAATTCTTTGATCGATAGAGGATTTAAATATATGACAGTATATGACTTTGATATTAATTTACAGTACTCTCAGTATAAGAAAAAGTTTATAGTGTTCATCAATTAAAATGTATTATTAATATAATTATTATAAAATTAATAAACTTATTAATCATGAAAAATTAGTATTAAATAACACAATAAAAACATTTTACATTATTATCAGTATATATACTATAACTATTTGGTCTATCATTTTATACAAGTTTTGAAATCTAGTTTCCAATACATAACATATCTGAAAATGTTTTTTTTTAATATTTAAATATAAGGAGTGGATTTCTGGTTTCAGCCATATATAATGCGGTAATGAGAACGTCACAATTTCTTCATCATGAAAACCAATTGCACATTGTTTAAAATATCTGGACAATTGTATTGTATATTTGTATGTACTAGCTCTCACTTTCTATGATACTAGGATCAGGGTGATAGGATTTAAGTTCATGATTTCAATTAATTTTTACAATAATATTATATGTAATATAATAAAGTATTATTATTAATTTAAATGCACTTAAAGATTAGTTGGAATTATAAATAAAT
Organism: Glycine tomentella; assembly: GCA_007407185.1. Taxonomy (NCBI): domain Eukaryota; kingdom Viridiplantae; phylum Streptophyta; class Magnoliopsida; order Fabales; family Fabaceae; genus Glycine; species Glycine tomentella. Next base: position 455,595 of record PYAF01000753.1, on the reverse strand, counting down.
CATATATTTTTATCTTTTTATTTATAAGAATTAAAAATATATATTAAAATATTTATAATAATTTACATATATTTTATTTAGTCAACTGATTTTCTTGCTAAAGAAAGAAATGATTATCCAAAATTATATATAATAATTTTTCATTACTTAGGTGTTTAAAAAAATAATGTTAAAATATTATTGCTTTTATTATTATTATTATTATACAAATAATGAATAGTTTTGTCCCAGGCAATCATCCTGCCTCATGTTTCTTTTGTCCAATTCGTAAACGACGTACCATGATTATTATAGCTTGTTCTACAATCAATATACGGAAAGACAGTTGTACATTAAAATATTCAAACAGCGTGCAACTGGTTTTCATGACTAAAAAATTGTTTTTCACTCGTTACGGCTGAAACACGGAAACCTACTATCTACATACAAATACTAAAAAAATCATGTACTAGAGAATTGCTTTCAAAATTTATATAAAATAATACACTACTTTCATTTATTCAAAGTCCTGTATTTGGAGGATTTTATGCCACTAGTCATATGCAAAGGTTGTGTGCAGAAATTATATTTGTTTTTTATTGTGTGAAATTTTATTTGGGAACTAAAAAAGTTGTCTACTTGTCTTTGTCTCGATCTTATTTTATTTTATTTTATTGCGATTGGTATCGATTACTAAATAAATACAAAACAAACTTATTTATTAACCGATTTGAAAAGTCAAAACTTTAACCAACCAGCGTACGTCTTACCTACACTCGTTAAATCCGTCTGTATACATATTAAAAATCTATTTGTCCACCCTATTTTGGCCCTTTTTTTGTTGTGAAAAGGCAAGAGATGAAAAGAAATAATGAAAGAGGAGAAGAAAATTATAAAGTCAATAAATTATGTGATGAAAAAAAGAAGATATAAGAAGAAAAAGTATAAATAAGATAGAATATAAACTAATATACATATCAAACCTGATTTTGCATGTCAATTTTTATATTTTTTTTTATGCACAGTGACATGGTTTTTATCATTTGGAGTCTTTTTTTTATTAATTTGAGGTTGATTTCAAATAAATTATCAAAACAAGATAAATCGAAATAGGTGTTATGATTTCTGAATTAAAAGTAGTAATTCTTTTCACCACTTATATTTAAAAAAAAATTAACTGAAATAGTAACAACTTAATTTTTTTTTAAAATTATGACTTTAAAGTTATAATATATATATATATATATATATATATATATTTACGATTTAGTTAATTTTTTTACTTTACAAACTTCAAAGTCGTCAAGTTTTTTTTATGCTAAAAATGATAAAAATTGT
>PYAF01000753.1:439795-454178 GCA_007407185.1 Glycine tomentella | reverse complement strand
TATTTTATTTTTAAAAAAATTATAAATAATTTTTAAATTTAAGTAGTTAATAAATAAATATAGTATAATTTTATATTTTTTATATGGTTTTATTTAATATTTTGCTTAATTTTATAATTTTACTATATAGTTTTATTTAATATATTTTTATATGTCTTTATTTAATATATTTTTTATTTTGGTATATTTATTTTTTATTATATTATTTTATTTAATATATTTCTTATATTTTTTACTGATGTTAAGATTTTTATTTAAAAATGCTTATATTTAAATAAAAATTAAAATGTGTTAAATAAAATAATATTAAAAAATATATAAAATATTAAATAAAATCACATGAAAAATATATATAAAATATTAAATAAAACTAAGAAAATAGTAAAACTACATTTATTTATTATATAATTAAATTAAAAAATATTTTTATCATTTTTTAACATAAAAGTCTTATAATTTAAAGTTGTAAAGTAAAAATAAAAAACTTTACTGTTTCAAAGTCATAAAGTTAAAAAAAATTAGGACTTTGAAATCAGAAAAACAAATATTAAGACTTAAGTTTAAAATGTAAAATAAAAATAAAATTTGTTACAATTTCAAAGTCATAATTTTTTAAAAAATATTAAACTAAAATTGTAAAATATTTTATAATTTTATTTAAAAAAAATTACAACTTATAACTCAAAAGTCTTAACATTTATTATCATTTACCCCTTTTTGATAATTTATTTGAAATCAAACTCAAAATGATAATAATAATAAAAAAAAGCCCCCAAATGATAAAAATAGACCGTAGTGACAATACTCGGCCGATATCTTTTTATTTTCCTTCCTTTTTAACCTGAAGCATTCCATAACAAATATAGTTTTTTCATGGATATAAAAATAGTTACATAAGCAAAATTAATTTTTTAACCTAACGCATTTCCTGCAAGTGCATGTATATATTACCGTGATTTGCAAAGAAAGTATTAAAAATTAGAGTATATATAGCAACATAATTCTATATTTTATCATGTCAAATGAATCAGGATGATTGTGCGGTATATAAAGCTAGCACATACTCGAGTTAAGGCATTAGGTATTCATCAACCGATTCAAACCTATGTAACCCACATTAACCGAATCAAAAAATCGATAATCAAAATAATCGAAAAATGGAAAACAAACAAAAATTGAAAATTTTCACTGGATTGGATCGATTTTCGGTTTGGCTGGTGAAAATCGATCCAATCCAAACCGATCCAATTATAAACCTTACCTTACCCTTTACCTACTTGGGCCTATTCCCCATCATAGTCCAAAAACCAAAAATCCAATACATTGCTTCTTATTTTGTCCAATGAACGTGTTTGTCCAATAAAAATTAAAAAATTATGTTTGTTTTTGTCCAATAAATGTGTTTTTTTATATTAGATACTCCTTATTTTGATAAAAATAAGTCTCATAAGTTTTATTTTTAGACTTTTTAAAAAATCGAAAACTGATCCAATCCAAATTAAAAAAAATTAGATTAGATTGGATCGGATTTGAAAAAATATTCAAACCAAATGATGATCAAATGACCAAACCAAAAAAATTGGATCGGATGATTTTTTACTTCAAAATCGATCCAATCCAGATCAGAACACGTAGGCACATTATTTAATCTCTTGAGTGACGTACACTAATTTTTTTCCTGCAAATACATATATCCCAAGAAAAATTAAGCAACGATTGAAGAAGAAAATGGGTTCTAAACTTGAAGCTCCCATTCACGTCCTCATAGTGACCTATCCAGCACAAGGACACATAAACCCTATGCTCAGACTAGGTAAGTGCCTTGCTGCAAAGGGCTTATTTGTAACCTTTACCACCTCAGAGACCGCTGGAAAAGACATGCGAACCGCCAATAACATCACTGACAAATCAGTAATTCCTGTCGGCGATGGTTTTCTCAGGTTCGATTTCTTTGAAGATGGCATGGCAGATGATGATGATGGTTCCAAGAAGAGAAGTCTCAGTGATGTCAATGCACAGCTTGAGCTTTTCGGGAAGCAATACGTTTCCCAAATGATCAAGAAGCATGCTGAAGAAAACCACCCATTATCTTGCATCATAAACAACCCTTTTGTTCCATGGGTTTGTGACGTAGCTGCTGAACATGGTATTCCTTCTGCCATGCTATGGATTCAATCTAGTGCTGTCTTCACCGCTTACTACAGCTACTTCCACAAACTGGTAAGTTTCCCTTCAGATTCAGATCCTTATGTTGATGTTCAATTGCCTTCTATAGTCCTTAAACACAACGAAGTTCCAGATTTTCTGCATCCTTTTAGTCCATATCCATTTCTGGGGACACTCGTATTGGAACAGTTTAAGAATTTATCCAAGCCTTTCTGTGTGTTGGTGGATAGTTTTGAGGAACTAGAGCATGACTACATAAACTATCTTACAAAGTTTGTGCCCATAAGGCCCATTGGTCCTTTGTTCAAGACCCCGATAGCAAAGAGCACAAGTGATATCGGAGGTGATTTGATGAAGAGTGATGATTGCGTAGAGTGGCTTAACTCGAAGGCCCCAGCATCTGTGGTGTATATATCTTTCGGGAGTTTAGTGTATCTGCCTCAAGAACAGGTAAGTGAAATAGCACATGGACTAATGAACTCGCATGTCTCGTTTTTGTGGGTGTTGAAGCCACCTCCTAAGAATTTCGGGGTTCCACCACATGTTCTACCAGATGGGTTCTTTGAGGAGACAAGAGATAAAGGCAAAGTTGTGAAGTGGAGTCCACAAGAGGAAGTGTTGGCTCATCCTTCGGTGTCATGCTTCTTGACACATTGTGGTTGGAATTCTTCAATGGAAGCACTAACTTTGGGAGTGCCAATGTTGACATTTCCAGCATGGGGGGACCAAGTCACGAATGCAAAGTTTTTGGTGGATGTGTTTGGAGTGGGGATTAAACTGGGTTATGGGCAGGCTGAAAAGAAAGTGGTGAGCAGAGAAGAGGTAAAAAAGTGCTTATTGGAAGCTACAGAAGGGCCAAAAGCAGACGAGTTGAAACAAAACGCCCTCAAGTGGAAGAAGGATGCAGAGGCCGCGGTGGCTGTCGGTGGTTCATCTGCCAGAAATCTCGATGCATTTGTGAATGAAATTAAAAAACAAGGAGCAGTTATGGTCAGCGAGAGATAAGTCTACACCATTATTAATTATTATGTCACTCCCTTCATAAAAAAAATAAGTGGATAGCTCACATACTAAATAAAATTTATTGGGTGGGTGGATGGGAACTACCTACTCTTCCTAAGTTCCAACAACAACAACATTGTGTCTCTTAATGGAAGCACGGAAGCATATTAAATGTTCTGTAATCTGTTTTCCTTGTACTCTTCTGATGTTGAATATAATAATTCAAAAATAATTTCATTTAATTTCAATAAGCTCATTTAAAAAATACTACTTTTTTCCTTAAATTATCTTTCACTATAACTTTATATCAAATATAAAAAAGTTATTAAAATATAATTTCAATTAATAAAAATATTTTGAAATAAGATCATTAATTATGGTTAAATCAGTTTTATTTATATATTAAAATTAGTTAATTTTTTATAATTTAGATCATCACATATGATTTTCTTTACTTATATTTTTTATCTTAATTTTTCAATTCATTATTATTCGAACGATCCAATATTACCTTCGGCGTATGAATTAATTGTGTCCAATCATATTAAAAAAAAAAATCCTTATCTTTAAAACTGGAAAAGGCATTGTTGACTGGTTGATTTTCCGGAACCTGTGATGTTGGCTATAGCATCGATTATAAATAGTTTACGTTTTCGTTTAAAATCTGTTAAACGCCAAGCTTTCAAACACATTCTCTCTTTCACGTTAGATCAACTTTAAAATAAAAACATAAGCTTAGTCATCAAACATCATTCGGTACAATTGAGTGGTAGTTGACATTTCAGAATATATCTAAACCTTGTACTGTTTTAATGTTGCATTTTTGTACTCATAAAAATGTGATCAAATAAAAAATTATGCTTTACTAACTAATCAGCAAAATATGATTTATAATAAGCACATTGAGTGGTGTCAACTTTTATCACTATCATCGAGTGGTTTTAAGTTTCAACCTTTCTTTGTTTGTCATAATTGAGTGATGTTGTTTAGCTTTTAACCAATCGGCTGATGCATACCGAAATGGTAAAGTCATAGAGGCTTTATAGGTTGCAGAAACAGGCCATGCAACGCCACTCTTTATTATATCTGTCATCATATTTACATACAGAAAAATCAAGGTGAACTCCACAGAATATTAATATTTTAACTTTACAGAAAGTGCAGTAATATATAGACACGTAGACCATTGTATTACATCCATCATACCGGAAGGAAGAAAACTTTACATACTACTAAATTTTCCGGATGACTTGAAAAAACTAATCATAGGGTCATAAAGATCTTGTTTTCCTTGCAAGCTTAAAATGAAGTCAACATGACCATAGTTTTCAAGATAAACCACTTCCGGTGTAGATGGCAATTCCTTGAGTGTGTGCTGGAAATCAGTTATATCTGCCAAAGCATCATTTCCACCATAGGCCATCCACAGAGGTAATGATTTGGGTATGCGACTCAGGTCGAACTTTGGTGGATTGAACTTGCCGTACTCTATCAGATTTTTTAGCTTTCCATAATCATACTTGGAGAAGGTACCTTTGCGGATCACTGGTGAACAAACGAAGTCATCAGAAACAGAAATATTAAGAATAATAGTGGCACATGAATATTTGATTTCTAGACCATCATGAAAATATGTAAACGCCAAACACGGAAGTTCAAATTAAAAGACATGCTCGTGGAAACTATCAGGTATTTAATAACATCAGCTAAAACTTTTTCCCACTAAGTAGGACCGGTTACATGGGTTATTCGACATCATAATAAATCAAATATTAGATAAATAAAAGTATTTCAGTGCACCCATCTGCTGGTTCGCCACCAGCCAAGTGATGGCACTACGACAGTTGCTAGCCAGTACTAATCTTTGTACAGATGTGTGGTCTTTGGCAAGATAAAGCATGTCATAAACATCATAACCACATATCCCATGCTGGTAACGAAATATGCATTACCAAAAAAGGAAGAAAATATAGCAGACCTTGCTTTAGCTAATCTACTTGCAAGATTGTAAATAGTACTAGCCCATTTGAGGAAATCATCCTACTCTCGGAAACATATTAGTAACAATTAACAAGCATTATTTTGATGCATGCTGCCAAGCACTAAATGAAGAGGTTAACAATATTATCAACCACAAAAATAAACAAACAAGAATTAAGGTTGACATTTAGACAAATTATCAAAGTCATTGCCCTGGCTAGATACAATAGAACATTGTCTTCAGATTTCAGATTTATTTTCCAATATTTCTTCTCCTGTCCCTTCAGAGGCCAGTTAGCTGCTACACATCATGCAAATGTTATGATCATTATCAGACATGATCTGAGGAAAATCTTTGATGATAACAAATAGTAGTATTCATAAGAGCAACAACATTAAATTATGGTTACTAGTGGGACACAGACAAAGTGTCATTAAGGGCTACCCAAATGAAAGATAATGAAGCATACTCTGGAAAAGGTGTTTCAAGTTTTTGGAGGATGATGGGTGAGGTTCTTGCTCAAGATAAAACTCCACACGTGACTCGTTGAAGCAACAATTCTTCCCTGTTTCATCAAAGTGTCTTGAGTAGAAGCATTTATCAAAAAAAGAAAGAAACAAAGAAACACAACAAAACTATTGAAACTTGAAGAATGAGCCAAAAGAGCAACTTTGCATTTAATTGGTCAAAATGAGTTATTGAAATAGTTAATCACTGAATCTGTTAGCAGACTGCATCTATAAGCTCTTAAAGAGAGAATATCTTCTGCAAGGCCATCAACGTAAGCAGATCTGAACTGTTTGATCAGCACATTGAGTTTCAGGTAAATTCAGTGATCCAACAGCAATGGCAAAAATTATTTTCAAGGGAAGGATAGTTTTTCTGGTTTTTGTTTACTTCACAAACTTATTGTTACTCTCTCTTTCATAAGTACCTAAAATGAAGGGAATGCCAAACTCTGGTCCCTTGCATAAAGGAATTTTATTCCATGAAATCATGAATATGTACTCTACATATATGTTACAAATTTCTTGTTTTTAACAAAAACAAAACTAAACAACTGACCATCCACATCCACATAACCCACACCATAAATGCCACCCATGCTTTTGCCTTTCCAAGTATTTCTTAAGCTTTATTCAAGGAATAGATTTATTTCCACCATTGCATCTCGGAGTAGTACCACAGGAAGTTGATAAAACAAAATACTAAAGACACTTAATGGGACATTTTACTCTACTATCTTTGATAACTTTTCCTATCCCGAGGATATGACAATGGAGCATCTCAATAACAGATAATAATGGCATATGAAAGACATAAGTGCATGCATGATAATAATTTAATAATTTCATGTTTTAATTTGCATACTGATAATTTTGTGATTAGTAAAATCAGATACAGTTGTAAACTTGCACACTCTGACTCGTGAGCAGAACACGTCTCTTGCCACACAATCTAATGACAAAACTAAATATTAAATACTAATTTAAAGTATTTTGAAGCAAGAAAGTGAAATGGGAAAAAAAAAAAAAAAAATCCTTGAACAGCATGAAAATAGCAGAAAGAATTGTCTTGCGAGGGGTTCCCTTCTGCAAAGAGTTTCCCCTTTCATACAAATTTCCTAATGCTCAGAATGATCCTTCCGTCCTCATTCCCACTATTTAACTGACAGATCCCCTCTAACAAACTGTCTGTAACAATTTGTTACTTCCCTTCTGTCCTAAATGAGAGGGCTCACCGTCTCCCACCCTCATGCTCTAGAGGATACAGATTTCACATAACACCCAACTCAATGATCCATCAATTTAAATTGAGTGGGCAGACAAAGTTTCCAAATTCAGAAATATGCAATCTTTTATTTGGGCCAAGTTGAACTCACTTACAAACTCGGACATGTTTTAAATTATAAGTTCCTGGCACTTGCGCATAGCAGGAAGTATCATGGTTGCTGTGACTTATCAACTTATCTAAACTGAGTACTGACACTTTAATGGGGAGGGGGGGAGGGGAGATTGAGAAATCCTTTCAAGATGCAAACAGAGAAGAATTGTCTCCACATGTCATGCACACTCATCTATTTATGAACCAAAGACACGAGATGCATCAGCCCTAATAATGGATAACTGGACAAAGTTACAACAGCACAGCCAACAGAGAACAAAGAAATAAATCCATCATCAATGTAATCCTGCCATGGACAATGGCAATACAGAACTCCTTGATTTGGAGAATATTATTTGGATAGGACAGTTTAGCTCTCTCAAAAACACAATAGACTGGAGTTCTCAAAATTGGAGAAGACTATGGGCCTGTTTGGATACAAGCCACAAGTACTTTTGAGAGCTTTTCTACTGGAAATATAAAGCTTTTTCCAGTAGAGAAGCTCTTGAAATTACTTGTAGCCTTATATCTAAACAGGCTCTATAACATTTTCAACAAACAGCTAAATTCAGTATTAACTTTCACAGCCTAGCATGTGAATTCAGAATCAAATACTTCTGAAAAGACAAAAGACACATAGACAGAGCCAGTCTGAAAGACATGCACCTGTTATGGATGAAAGCATGTCGTTGCAACTTAGGCGGGTATCACATAAGGAAACCAAGAGACTGGCCCCCCATTCGCTGAAAGTGGAAATAAGAAAAATATATAAAGTGAACTGCCAAACTAAAAATACATTGAAGAACTTAAGCAAGAGAATAAGATAAAAACATAACAGAAGGAAAATTGAAATATAAAAACCTTTTGAAGTTTAGTTGATGAATGCCCATGGTAAGAATCATCTGAACAAAACCAGTAATCATTTCTCATATCAAGATCCACTTTAATTGTGAAAATTAATAGAACAAAGCAAGAAATACCTGATCAATGTGCATCTTAACCATTCTAAGTACAAGAGGTGCACTGACATGATCCAAGTATGATATTGGAGAAAGAAGAGCTGCAGCCTCAACCTTTTCTACTATCTCCGGTTGAGTGAAAGCAGCAAAAGATATAATTGTTCCCTATGGAGGATGGGAAACATAAAATTTATGCTATAGCAAAAACCAAATAGAAAGTGAAAAGGACAATGTCAAGAATTATAAATACCTGTGAATGCCCAACTACAAATATCTTTGAGTTTGTTACTGAATTAATGTAATTGATCATTGCTGCAACATCATACAGGGCTAATTCCTGCCAACTCCAATCCCAAAATTGCTACAAAGGGACAAAAGCTCAAATAGTCACACGACTCACATCACAGATATGGTGAAATGTATTACAAACTTGGACTCCAACTGTTTCACCAAAGATAATAAGGCACTAACAAAATGAAAAGTTTTAATTTAATTGTTGATTTCGTAACTAAAAATTTCAGTACCGACTACCAAACTTCCATTGCTAAGTTTTCTGTTTGATCAAAAGCATCCCCAGTGACTCTTAGAGAGAAAATAAGTAATAAGTTTCATTTGTTGAAAATAATAAAACAATAAAAACTATCACAAACAACTGACAGGAACTCAATAAATTTTATAACACAGAAGGATAAAGTAAGCTATCCACCTTTTTCTTCTCTAATAAAGATATATGCCCATGGCTCCACCGTGTTCCACGCACATTTCCTACCCATACATCAAAACCATGATCTGCAAGTATGAAGCCAAGTGATTGGTCCGGAGTATTTAGAAACCATGCATCACCTGCCTGATCGCATCAAATGGCATCAACAAATCACGGTTGAGATTCAATCAAATGGCTTAAAACTTAAAAATGAATTTCACACTAACAAGAGTTAAAGAACTCTCCTTCCCCTAAAAAAGTCAAAGGTTAAAACATGATACAAATGTATCGTGTCGAATAAACCTCTAATTTAGTCTTCCAAGCATTACCTCCTCTCCTAAGTAGTCCTAAGGCAATAATATAAGTAATCCCTCAAGTATTGAATATCGATCAATTTAGTTCCTAAATTGGTATTTTAAAATAGCATTCAGGGGGGCTATAGCAGAAACCCCTGAATCTAAAGCTACTTGGCATTCCGATCCAGTTCCAACAATGCATTTTTCGGGCTGAGAAAGCGGAACTGCTTGATGTTGCATATTAGAACTCATTAAAGCTCGATTCGCATCATTTCGTTCAATAAAAGGAATCAGAGAAGCTCCAATAGAAAAATATTGGAAGGGAAAAATACTACTCAGCATGATTTATTTTTTATTTTTACCTTAAAAGGACCATGTAGGAGAGAGGGTAATACGTAATAGTTTGAGATAAAATTGAGAGGGTTTATTCGTGTATAAAGGAGAAAAGCTTTAACACTATCCCAAACACAGCCCAAAAACCGTGCAAATAAGGCAGTGGACTGTAGCTACAACAACATTTGTAAAGTTCATAGACATCAAATACAGTGGAAACTTACAATAGACGGTGAAATCCATGAGTCAAAGCCAATTGAGTAAAGATAGAAACGGAAAGGGTTCAATTGAAAACAAAAAAGTTGGAGGTGATTGACGCAAGCAACATAATTGTAGTGTAGTTAAAGCATTTATTGCATTGTGATGAATGGGAAGAGTAATTAAAATGAGGAGGTGACCATGAATAAGCCATGCAGAAGCAGAACCGGAGGGCCTCGTTCTCCATCGTTCCGAAGCCGAAGAGAAGAAGAAGAGACACGTTGAAGACCTAACAAGAAACCATCCTTCGTTTGAATCTGAAACGTAACCAAAACAAAGGAGTCCGTTATTCAATTTAGAGATTAACTGTAATTATGTAAACAGAAACAGAACGGAACGATATATGAAATGAGATAGTTGACTTAATTATTTTAGTGATGCGGAGTTGGAGTGAAAGAGAGTACCGTATACTCGGAGCAGGGGTAACCGGAGGGAATAATGAGCTCTTCACATAAACTGTGTTGCTGTTTTTGGTGGCTACCGCCGTCGAAGCACTGAACGGGGTTTCCATTTCCCAAGAGTATGGAGACAGTTATGGCGAGTGTCGCCAAGAACCTCTGGATCCTCATCCCCCCTTATTCTTATTGTATTCTGAATTGCGTCCACCTGTGATATGATCCTCTGCTGCTGCAACACGCAGGCACCACAGCAATCATATAATGCTTGTGGCTTCCACCATCCATAATCTGCCACGCGCCTCTCCCGGTGCGTCCTCTTCAGAACCTGCCAAATAAGACTGCAACTGTTTTCATTCTTTATTATTCTCTCTGCCTCGCTCGTGTCGTGCGTGGGGTTATAAACACCTTACAGCCTATTTGCTCTATCTTCTTTATCACTCTATCTTTTTACTTTTAGGTGTGGTCAAATATCTAATTTTACACTTGAATTTGTAAGGTGATCATTTTTTGTTTTTAAAAGATAAAAAATATATAATTTATTTTTGAATTTAAAAAAAATGTGATAAGTTTGTCCTATCATTAACTCAAATAAATGTGGCTAATGAGACTTAGTTACTTGTGATATTCAACCATCAAATTGGGTATTTATCCTTTAGCTTACTCATGAAATGGTAGAAAGCCTTAGTTGCAAGAAGAAGAAAAAAATGGTAAATATTTTTTTTGGGGTTAGAGACAATGGATGTTTATCAACCTATGAATTAGAGACTAATCTTTGTTCATGATATGTAATTGATGTTGGTCCAAAAAAGTTAATAATCGTGAAAATAAAATACAAATTCTCTCATTAAATAAATTGTTCTCCTGTATGTGAATGGAATTGGATTTTATATTCCTATGTCAATCTTATGCGTTAAATGATATATATTAATCTCTAATTAATATTTAAAGAGGAAAAGGAAAAGATATATAAATATGATAAGTAATAGATTAATACAGATGGTTAAGAATATAGATTTTCATTTTAGTATGAATGCTGGTTTGATTCTCTTATGCCACTAAAATTTCATTCAGTGTGCAACCACGTTCTCAAAGAGATCTCTTGGCGGAAATGGGTTGGCTGAGTACGACGGAATAAAAATTGCTTGCAATTGAGGTTGTGCGGTAATTCTTTGGGTAGGGGTAAGCCTCTAATGATAGCTATAATATGTTATTAGTGTCTTCTCCCATACTATTTAGAGGGGTCTCTTAAAAGCAAGAGGTTCGTTGTAGTTTGATTCTATTTTTAAAACAAAGTACATCTAAATCAAACATAGAATTAACGTGTAATTTTATTTGATTTAGTTTTAAACTAATATTAATTTCGAATTAAACCAAATTAATTTTTTGCATTTTGGTTAGTTTTGATTTGATGATTTTAAAAAAAAATGTCTATATTAATAAAAAAAATACATTCATTTGATGTATACATTTCAATTGACCATTTTATCCTTTATTAATTTTTAAATTTTTACTACTTCTCTTTAATAATTATCCACTACTCTCATATTGGGCTTTTTTTAACTTCTAAATCTTTTTTTATTTTTTATTTTCATTTAAAATATGTAAAGAGTTATAATCTAAATATGATTTACATAACAATGTTAAAAAATCTTTTACACTTTCAGTAGATTTTTATTAAATTAATACAAAAATTATTTATTTTAAAAACTTCAAAATCCTCGTTTTATGAAGCTCTAAAAAATTTCTTATGTTGTCCTATCGTTCTGTTATTCTGCATCCTCATGGGTGAAAAATGTTGTAGTATCTATTGCATCTTACAAAACGTCCCATAATCACTTCAAATACACTCAATTCCGTTGGTTCTCGCAACCTTTGAAATGGGATGAGTTTCCGTTGAATGTATTTTTTTTGCAATTTTCGAAGGAGATTGATTGCAGAAGTTTCATGGAACAGCAATGTGCTCCGTAGAAACTAGAAATGGTTTCGGGCAACCAACTAAATAACCATTTAGCAGTGATGAAAATCTTTGAGAAGGGTTGGACAATAATCCACGCTCACTTGAGAGCAGTGAAGGATTAGACTAGACCTGTTATCATATTATTTATCAAGCTTATCCGTCTTCACCCATTCTGCACTCTCTTCTTTTTCTTTCTTTCCCGTCACTTTCCAACGCGCCAAACCTCTTAAATATTTTATATTATTGTCAATTATTAGGCATCAATAATTAGAGTCTGAAAAAAAAAAAAAAAAAAACACTCTGACTCTCTACTACCACAAGTGTTAAGTGTAGATACAGGACTCTCTTTTATTGGTCCCTGTAACATGTATTTGTGAACCGGACTCAATTGATTTGTGTTGTTCTTTTTAGGCCTTTTCTTTTAAAAAAAATAAAATTTCTTTATACCTTTTCTTAAAAAAAAAATAAACTCAAAATATCTTTCTTTCTTCCCTCTCTCCCTTCTTCTTCTCCTTCTCCTTCTCACTAGAAGGGGTAAGCATAAAAACTTGACCTCCGGGTCACAAGACAGCCATCTTGTGGTTGCACCAAGACTTGTTCTCATAAAATCAATGTAATATTTATATAAAAATACAAATTATACGTGTCTGTGAAATATGAAATTTATTGAATTGTGATTCATATGTTGAATCCTCGTGATGTAAATATTTTAGGGCACTTTGACTCGAGGTACCTAAAATATATATATACACACATGATGTATCAAGAGAGTGAAAGTTTTTAATAAATAAAAAAAACTAATCTAAACCATTCAATCTTACATAGATAATTAAGATTAGTCAAGATTAACTATTCTCACCTTTTATGCTCGTGATTCGGCATTATCTGATATGCTCCCTGTTATATATAACTTCTTGTCTACCAAAATCATAACCTTTAAGACTTACACCACGAGTTGACTTGTATACATAATTTTGAAAATATGCTGCTGTTGATGTCTGAATTCTTGATTTATGAACCAGAAAGGAAAGGAACCTCCGCTAGAGCTAGTAGAGAGATGTTGAGGTTATGAAGCACTAAAATGCAACAATACCAGCAGCATAACCTGCAAAAGCAAAGCCACTAATCTGCAAAAATGGAGATAAATGACTTCTGTCATGAACTACGCACAAACATTTTATCAACACAATTTTTTTTTTTGGAAAAGTGTAAATTATATATATTTCCAAAAGATACAAACAAATAGCAAGGGCATACCCCGCAAAACACCAAGGAACAAAAGCTAATACACTTGCCAAAAGAAGCAAATGAAAGGTGCTAGATATAAAAGGCCTAGCCAAACAAAACACAAACATTTGCTAATACAAGTGCATCAAATGGACGAATCTCATGATCCTAAATTTAATCTTTTCTAATACATCATGAAAAGAAAAAGTATGAGTATCAAATAACAAACAATTCCTCGTCATCCAGATGACATAGACCGTGGAAGCCAAAGCCAGACATCTAATCTTGCTTGAGCAACCCGAAGTGGCCCTCTGATGAATCAATCTGTTGAAGGTGCCATGGAGGGAGATGTTCCTTCTCGGAAATCTGATCCAGTCTCTAACTTCAGCCCAAAGCCGAATAATAATCATGCACTTAAAAAACAGATGGTCATTAGTTTCTATGTAACACCCCTTACCCTCATTGGGGTCATTACCACGCATAATCATCCATTATCACATAATACATCAGAGATTAGCAGTTTTGGAAGCAATATAACAAAAGGGCATCAGCAAATGCCATGAGCATACATGCTTTACATTATAATATGGTGATTACATACAAGTTGTCTCTATAAGTACAAAACTATACATGATTTCCCCTCAGGGTACACAAAATCAAAACCAAAGGTTGATACAAAACATCTGAGCCACAAGCTCATATCATCTAGCCTAAGGTGTCTATCCAGCGCTATCCCTACATAGGCTTCTTGCCTTGGGATCTGTCCGCTCCTCCTGAGGATTCACCTGCAAAATATAAGCCCCACACAAGGGGTGAGATATAAAATCTCAGTAAACTCAGGGCCCTTGAAGGTATTTCCTTCCCCTGGTTCACTTTCAGGCACATACATAGAAATAGTACGTTATCATCAATCACAGAACATTCCTCATTCATCATCAGAACACACAGGGTCTCATCCCTTTTCACAAATACCATTTCTATGGTTTCACCCCAACCCGTCTACAAACAGGTGGTACACAACACATTACCCGGCAGAGGCTACATCTAGTTATATAGGAACATCTCCACTCACGGAGGCTACATCTATATACTAGGAACATCTCTTGCCCGGGACACAACATATCTATTGGAGGCTTCATCTGAAACATAGGAACATCTCAGTCAAGAGGCTACATCTATGTAACAGGCACATCTCCATCCAGTGAGGCTACATCTGTGT
>PYAF01000753.1:419396-437215 GCA_007407185.1 Glycine tomentella | reverse complement strand
TGGGCTTGGTACGACCACCATCTGCCTTCCCCCAAAGAAAACTCCTACATAAGGCATCAATACGGTCTATGACTGCAACCGGAAGGGGGAACATAGACATCCAAAAATTAACAATGCCACCCACCACACCCCGGATGAGCTCCAACCTCCCAGCATAAGATAAAGTCTTACCCAGCCAGCTCTGGATGAGACCACCTATGCAGTTGAGCAAGGGAGAATAATGGCAGACATTTAACCGAGATGCCATAAGAGGGATGCCCAAGTATCTAATGGGAAATGCTCCTATCTCAAAACCAGTGAGCTCCAATACATCAGATAATGCTCAGGGATCCATGCCAGCAGAAAACAAAACAGATTTGGCAGCACTCACGGTAAGACCCGACACATTACAGAATCTCTGAAGCTTGCTGTACAAAGCTGCCACTGATGGGAAGTCGCCTCTGGAGAATAGCATAATGTCATCTGCAAAGGCTAGATGAGTGATATTCTGAAAATCACAAGCTGGATGGTGATTAAAAATAATGCTGGACCGAAGCTGCTTCAACTCTCTAGAAAGATACTCCATACATATGACAAACAAGTAAGGAGATAATGGATCTCCTTGTCTCAATCCCCGCTTCCCTTTAAAGTGGCCAAAGATAGACCCATTAACGGAAACACTAAAGGAGGTGGTGGTGACACACTCCATCACCCACTTACTGAAAATGGAGGGAAATCCCAACACCTCAAGCATCCAACCAAGAAAGTCCCACGAGATAGAGTCATAAGCTTTATGAAGATCAATCTTCATCATACACCTAGGAGATACCCTCTTCCTCGAATACTTCCTAAGCAGCTCCTGAACAAGGAACACATTCTCAGCCATGCTCTTAGACTTCACAAACGCTGCCTGAGACTGATCAATAATAACATCCAGCACCGGAACCAATCTGTGGGCCAGAATCTTGGAGATTATCTTGTACAACAGATTACAGCAAGATATAGGCCGGAAGTGATTGACCCGGGAAGCATTTTTTGTCTTGGGAACAAGAGCAATAAACGCATGATTGACCTGTCTCAAGAGCTTTCCTGAAGAGAAAAAGTCTTTAACAGCCTCACACACCTCCATCCCAATGACTGGCCAGGCTTTTTTAAAGAACAATGCATTATAGCCATCCGGGCCAGGGGCCTTGTTATTGTCCATGGCTGCCACCACCTCCCAAATATCCTCATTCGAAACCGGCCCAATCAAACCAGGAATCATGTCAGCCGGGACCATTGGCCCACTATCAATGACATCCCTAGCAGGGGGGAAATCAGCACCGAAGCTCCCAAAAGGGAAGAGAAGTGCTGCACAAAGACACTCCCTAACTCTTCTTGAGAACAAGTAGGCTAACCATTGTCCTTGATAATTGTTGGAATGTAACTAGCATTTCTATTCCTATTAATCAGGGAGTAGAAAAACCTGGAGCTTCTGTGTAGTGTAGGAAATACCTTTCGTAAGTACCAAAAGAAGTCCACCTTTTCCATCCCCATGAACGCAACTCCAGTAGCTGAGCCAATAATCAACATGGATCCACTAGTACCAGCACAAAATGCAATCAATTGCCAGAACTCAGAATCCTGAGGGAAAGCAGTAACATCATACCTTCCCATTGTCGCAGCAACCAATGGAACATTGTCTATTAGTGCAGATATGAGTCCAATGGTACTGGCAATCAGTTCACTACTTGATCAAATAAAATCAGTTAACATGAATAATTTGGAAATTTAAAGATATTACATAATGTAATCACAGTTCATGTTTGGATAATTTTTTTCATAAACACTTGTAGAAGAATCAATTAAGAAGGAAATATGAAATATGCTTTTTCCATAAGCTTATGCATAAGGTAAAATTAGCTTTTGAAAATTATACAACAGAACTTCAACAAATTAACTTATAGGAAAAGCTTATTTTTTTCATTATGGAAAAGTTTATTCAAACATGACCTTAATCTATTAAGTCATAGCAAGTGCTCTTATACACAAAGGGACAATGACATATTTGTTGACATTTTTTTTATTGATTTACATGCATGAACACTTGGTTGTTGTCTAAAGCTTACCAAAGCAGAAAAATCAAAATATATTTCTCTATCACCTGCTAACGGATAATAGAATTCCCAGGAAGAATAGTACTCCTTGGGTGTCCCTTTTGTTTGTTTTTTTTAATAATCCAAGAGGCAAGAACTATGTTTTTGTCCTGTTCTATGTGCCTCTGACCATTGTTCGGTCGCAATGGCATATATTAGCTTTTATTTTTAAAAAAAAAAAAAGAAAAAAGAAAGTGAATTTATTAACGAATTTAAATAAAAATAATTTATAAATTTGAAAGTAAAATGTTTAAAAAATAGCAAAGTATAAAGTTGGTAAAGTTATATCTATTCATGTTTTATAAATTAGAATACATAAGTTGGTAAAAGTTACATTTATTCATTTTTTTCAATTATATATTTTTAATATTTTTTCTCTTATTTGAATGACATATATTTTAAAATTTTATATTAAAAATATATTCTTTCTTAATTATTTTAATGTTTAATTAAAAAATTCTCTATTAATATTAAATATAATGGGCTATATACAATTTTTTATTAAAAAATTGTTTTAACTAACTAATTTTAAACGAAGAAAAAATTAAAGTTTTAAGATTCTATATTAATTTACTTTTTAACAATACTGAAATATTAAGATTAAATATACTTTTAGTTTCTATAAATATAAATATATGAATGTTCACTTTTAATGCCTAAAAAATATATTTTTTTAATCTCTTGTTCTTAAAAACATTTTAGATGTGATCATTATCCTTTAAAATAAAACCGTGTCTTTTTTTTTTTGTCAGCAGAAAAAATATGTCTTTTTAATTTCTCATTTATAGAAATAAGAACTACACATATACACATAATATATTTACTTATATAAAAAATAAAATAAAAATGTGACATTTTTTTAAGGAATTAGATGTAAAAGTTGTCTTATTTATATTTTTAAATGTTTTGAGATGTATAACTTCTCACATATTTTTTATATTATTAATATTCGAATATTACAGCAAATTCTTGGTAGCTTATTAACAAAAAGAAAATCATGAAAGAGGCCACGTGGTTATGGTGGAACTAGTTTGAGGCACTGACACCACTTGAGCAAAAGCAAGAGATAAACATTAAACACTGCAAAATTCGTAGGAACCGCTCAATTGAGATAGTTGCAACTTGCAAGTCACCACCATGGCACTCGTTCAAGCCTCTGCTTCTCTTGCAGTCTCTTCCGGTGGTAACCTCTCTCTGTTAACTCTTTCATTGTAAACAGTCTCAGATTCAATTTCTAACTCTCAGTAGAAGTGTGTTGCAGATGCTCGTCTTTTCACTCCACCAAAATGCTCTCCCACCGCTCACTTTCCTCATCGGAATTCCGTTGCAACTCGACCATCATTCATCGCTGGTTCCCCACTCTGTAAGACTTCTAGTTCCTGTTTTTTGTTGTTTTTTTTTTTTTTCCGACAAATGTTAATTTGTTAGTTTTGTTAGACATTGGTCAGTTTTGTTAGAAATGTGAGTTGGGGAATTCGAAACCGTGACCTCTCCCCCCTCCCTTCATCCTTCCGCAATCACCGGACCAAACTTATATCTCCGAGTTCTAGTTCCTGTGGTTACTCCTTATCATATTTGATTGCTTTATAAGGTGAAAATTGCATTCAATTATGCCAGGGTCACTGCATTCCATATTTCCATTCACAATAATTACTACCCTTCACTTCAAAATTGAATGCTCGGATAATTTAGCGATCTTGGGTTCTTCCTAAATTTCTCTGATATGTTAATTATAAGAAAAAGAAAAAAATTGCATGTTAGTTAGGATTCGAAATAGAGTTAGAACTCGTGAACTATCTTAGAATTTTGCAGCTGGAGATTACTATAGGCTACAGCTTCCTTTGTTAATGTTTAATACATCTTTTTGATCCTACACTTAATTTTAGCCACAATTAATAAGTCTACTGCAAAATAAGCTGGTGATTCACAGCTTCGTTTCATTCTATTGCAAAATATGATATTTTCTATCTAGGAAAAAACTGCATTCTATCTAGTGACTTTAAGTTTCTTATTTTTGATTGAAGGATCACACAAGTTAAGCCTGTGAACAAGCTAATTTGAAGCAACTAAAAGTGATAGCACTAATGACAAGTGGTATCTGAAAATATTTCCGCAAACTTTTTTCATATAAACTTCCAATATCGCCACTTTTTTGATTTCACCACTATCTTCTGGTTAGTTCTGGATATAATCCTTAAAAGTCAATCTGTTACAGTATGTTTGGATGAGGCATTTAAACTAGGGAAAGTAATTTAAACAAGAATTTAAAATCTTTCAAGATAAAATTTCATGTTTGGATATTTTATTTAAAGAATTTTAAAATTCAAGAAATTTTAATAAGAAATTCAGTTACCTAAAATAAAGGGATTTTAATTTCTCAACTAAAAGGTAAGAATTTCAAAATTTTCTCTCTTCCTCTGTCACTTCTACACGTTCTCTCCCCCTCTCTCAGCATGTTCCTTCGCACGTTCCTCTCTCAATTCCTTCACGTGTTCCTCTCTCAGCTCATTCCTCTCTCGCTCAATCCTCCCTCACTCGATTCTCCCTCACTATCACTTTGCAAATTCGTACCTCTCTGGTTCATTAATTTCTCATCTCTGCCTTTTCTTCTTCTCTGATTTAGGGTTTCTTGATTCAGATTTTGTTAGTGATTTGTGTATTTTATTTTTTTTCTTAATCTCGATTTTTGATTTGTGTTTTGGAACTAATTTTGTTCTTGTTATTGTCTCTTTGGTGTAATAACATGTTTTAGATTCAAAATATTCTCCCTCTATTCTTGTTCTCGTTATTGTCTTTTTATCCACAAAATCTTATAGCAATCCATGAAAAATTAGTCTGAAACTACATTCCAATAACAGAGTAAAATTAGTTTATCCAAACAAGGAATTTTAAAATCCAAAAATTTTAATTGAGACATTTCAATTTCCCTGAATTTCAAATTCTCTACAATTTTAAAATGCTCCATCCAAACACACTCTTAAAGTATTTATAGTCGGGATTTGTAGCTTTATCCATTAGTCTACGACGTTTATGATGTTTTTCCTTGAATCGTTGGGGAAGGGGGTGGAACTAAAGAAATGTTTGAATTGTCTCTAGTGATTCGGAGAAATCATGGAAGGAAAGCTGCATGCAAAGCAATGCCTGTTTCAATAAGATGTGAGCAAAGTACCCAGGAAGGGAACAGTTTGGACGTGTGGCTAGGCCGGCTAGCCATGGTTGGCTTTGCAGTAGCGATCACTGTTGAAATTGCTACTGGGAAGGGACTCCTAGAGGTATGATACTGTTGTATACTTCTTTGAGTTATTATACAATTTATCATTTTCATCAAATGATTAATGGGCATTTGCCTTCCTTTTCTTTATAACCACCCACCCGTCAGAAGTTCACTTTGATATTCTGACTGTAAATCTGTAATACGTTAATCTTTCTCCCTCCTTTACTTTATTGAGCTTATGACATCCACTTGTAAAATAAGCTCAACTGTTTTTTTTGTTTAATTATTATTGTCATCATTGGTAATAGCCTGATCTGAGTAATTGTTCACAATCTCTTAAACTATTAAGTTCATAATCAAGCATATGGGTTCACATAACTTTGTGATGCATCTCAAAACTAAGTAGAATCATTTCAAAAAGTGATTGCAACACACTGAAACCTTAACTAACTCTAAGCATTATGGAGTTCTGATGGTCCTTACTCCTATCCCTCCCATTCTAGAGATTATTAACGATCCGCTGACAAAGAATAACAGTATTCCTTTACTTTGATTTTGCAGAACTTTGGACTCACAAGTCCACTGCCTACAGTTGCCCTTGCAGTAACAGCACTTGTGGGTGTCTTGACGGCAGTTTTTATATTCCAGTCAGCGTCAAAAAATTGATCACATATTCCGACTCATTGTGTTTGTTGTAAATTCTGAAGCTCAGAGATTTCATTTTCGGAGATAAAATTTTATCACTCTTTTCTGTAATATTTGTTTTGATGAAAAGAATTGGCAAATGAAGCCTGAAAAATCAAAGTAACTGCGTGTTAAATATAGTATGACCTCACCTTTCCCTGTTGCCTTCATCCATGTCAAACTCTACCATTGTGAATTATGTTGTCCTCATTGCATTAATTGTGAATTAAAGAGGATTTTCACTTAATATCGTGAAGAGTTTGCAATCAGCATAATGCATTACTCAACTAAAATTGGCACGGAAGAATATCCTGCTACACACTCTTTACAGTATATACAATTAATGATCCTGCAACCAGTAGAGTGTTTCTTTTGTGGCACAACTGTTATTGTCAATTCATAACTCAACCTAAAAATGAGGGTTTAATTCTTCAAAGCTATTAGTATATGATTTAATTGGATTAGCTTCAAGCACATTTTGGTATATCTTTACTTTAGATTTGGCCACTTGATGAGAGGCGTGGGAGACTCACTCAAGAGTAATTTAAACAAACTTCATTACTAGTTAGAAGCAGCTGCTGTTGAAGACTATGATTCTGTCTTTATTCCTGTGTTGTAATCATTGCCATGTCTGAATTTGTTTTTGTGATGTCTACGCAAAATACAAGAGAATTCGTATGTGCCCTCATAATTTTCTTTATTCTCACCCTATAGATCAGCATCGGTTGTGCGTAAAAAAAATTATTTATACAAACAAGAAGATTTAAAGTGTAAAAAAAAGGAGTGGGAAAGATAATAGGGTACTCTTTTAGATTGTCATGACTCATGAAATTGAACGCAGGTGACAATATGTTTCGTCCGTAATGATCAGGTTTTAATGCGCAGGGTATAGAATACAGAAACGTTAGCTTCACTATCTAGGATGTAGGAGGACAAAGCAAGGTAATAATAAGTCTTTGCCTTCCCGTACCAATAGTTTTGTGAGCAGATAGAGTCAAATGACTCAACTTCATTGTTTCAAGTTCAAGATCACAACTTATTTAAATCCTGGTCATACTCCTTTAACAAAAATTACCCACAATTATACACATGATTAACTTCCAACTATGAATGGCCCTTCCTAATTTGAACAGACATTTTCTTATACTAGGAAGAAAAATACTTTTCGGAACACTGTTTTAAAATCATCGATAGTCAAAGGTAGTGACAAAAAATGAATTTAAAATATTAGATTCCTTGATTATCAAACGATAGTCACAATCCTAACTTGAACTATCTTTTCTCTTCTTTTTAGGAACCCTTCAATGTTCATCAAAAATTGTTTTCATGTGTTCCTAATTACTACATTGAGTTGCTATGCTCAACACTCGGCAGCAAGTCAGTCGCCTATACAATAAATACTGCTATTAAAATAGTGACCAATTACCATAATCGTTGATTTTTGCATTCACATTCGAGCAATCTAATGTTTTACGGAAGAAATAATAAAATTATGGAAAGACCTTGAAAAAAGCAGATCATCATAACAGCCACACATAGACACTACATTTCCATAGATTGTAGTCCAGTTGAAGCCTTTGATTTCTTCTTCTTTTTGGATCCATTTTTGTTCACTTTTTTCTTGGGTTGTTCCTCTACTACAAGTTGTTTGCTCTGTATATATTGATGAATGGAAGACAGGGGATCCGCTTGAAAGTTAGGGTCGTTGAGAACAGCAGAAATTCGATCTCTTTCAGTCAATCTGATGATGAAAAAGGACAATAGGTTACAAATACAATCTTACATATCAAATGATAAGTTGGCAATGCAATATTGAATAATGATGGGAAACACTCACACTAATAATACAATCTTACATATCAAATGATAAGTTGGCAATGCAATATTGAATAATGATGGGAAACACTCACACTAATATCTGCCTGGATTTACACTTAAGTTTGCCGTCATTCTCACAACCTGGTTTCTTTGATGACTTCACCTCAGGAAGGGACTCTAAAAGTGAAGATAGATTATATGCCTGCAATTTGTTCTGTCGCCTTTGTTGTTTGGTCTTTTTCTTTTTCTGGCAGAAGACAACATTTTCAGAAAATCAATAACACGTACATATAAAAGTGATAAAACTAGAGGAGCGCATATCTCTTAAATGAAACACAACTCGGTCAATACAACAACACAGCAACCAAATCTTCAGGACATCCTCAATAAAGATTTGTCCAAAAATATTTAAGATATCTGGTAAAATCCATAAAAGATAATCCATCAGTTCAAGATAGTTCAAAAATTTGCTGCATTACATTGAAACATGAAAGTCTTCCTTTATAAAAGAAAAAAATACATATAAAATGTTATTCTATTTTAAAATTTCTATTAGTCTCAAATCCGCAGTGTCCTGTAAATCAATATTAAACAGGTATTCAAGTCATTTTATGCCAATGCATCAATTGTGTACACAACATTTCATCAACAATTACTTGTAGGAAGAGTATACATGCTTTCTAAAATGAAACTAAAAACTCCTCTGTTTTTGATTGTTAGTTATATTAGTTGAGATAAGTCAGTTTCCATTACACTCCCATAAATACATGTAGTTCCCTCTTGTATCATCATCTTTTCATATTAATCAATACAATGAGTTACTTCTATAGAATGTCCTCGCGTGTTCTTTAAGCCCTATGGTATGTGGCCGCATCAAACGAGTGTTACTTACATGTTGCATCACAGATCAAAATTCCGAAATCATCAAAATATTTCTTTCTGCAACAAAATTACATGAATGCCCAAATATAACTGCGAGAGCAGGCATCACATGTGTATTCAACATATGACAGAATGCCCAGTCTGTCCCTATCTAAAGTTGTAAAGTGGAGAGCAAGAAAGTAGCTGAGAAGTCTTCAACTTGTCCATGAACAATATAACATTTTAATTTTAAACCAATGTTTCCTAATACCCAGCATAATTCAGTTATTTAGCCATTAATTTAAACCTAATACAAACCAAGTGAAGTCCTTCCACAGTTCAATGAACCCACCTTAAGAACAATAATAGGGTTGAAATAAGATTCTCACCTTAGTAATAGACTTTTGGGCACTCAAGGAGGTAACAGCATCTTTCACCTCTGCAATAGCAAAAGGTACTATTAGAATGAGTTAAAATTTAAACAGGATTAATTCACACGTAAAATGCACCGAGCCACCAATGCCAGTAAAAAATCATAATCATACACACGCAAATTAAACATATATAATACCTAACATAAGCCTAGCGCCTCAGCTATGACATTATTTTATTTTATTTTATTTTATTTTCTCGGTAAACTTTTTAAATTGTGTTAATTGAAAATAAAAAAAAGAGTAGGGAAAAGCATTTTAGAAATTGATCCGGGAACTTACTGGAATAAAATTGGACCTTCTTTTCGAACTTGCGATCGGACTTTGAATCTAACCTGCACAGGTGAGAACACTGATTAGAAACTGGCATTCAAATTTTGGGAAGTGGAAGAAAGAGAAGAGGAAAGGCGTTAACGTATTTCCCAACTCATATTTCTAACAAAACTAATAAACTAAGATTTGCCGATCAAAAGAAAAAAAAGGCGTTAACTTTTTCTTGCCCATTGCAGCAAAATCTGAGAGGAGGGAGGCACAGATCCGGCGGTGTCGTTTCGATTAGGGTTTTGGTCACTCTCAAGATGGATAATAGAGATTGTGTTTCTTAACGGCTAACAACAGAGGGATTCCACTTCCATGGTGTGCATGCTGCGCTTTGAGGAGTGAGTGATCTCAAGTCTCAACAACCCTCAAGCTGCGGCGCCAAATTGAGGGATATGGCCATATGGGTACAATTATCAAAATATTTAAATCCATGAAAAAAAAATCAAAATATTTAAAATTAAAATTAAAATTACACCAAAAATATCTATTATTAATTCAAATATAACTTAAATTAATACTTTAGATCTTGAGTTTTTTCTTCAATATGAAATCAATGTTAAATGGATTGACCATTTATTTCAAGGCAAAAGAACCTAAATAATACAAATTAAATAAAAAATTACACATTTGGGACGGTTTTGAAACTATTTACGAATCTGGGACAGTCGGAACCGCCCAGAATTGGGCAGCACTGGAGCCGCCCAAATCCAGGCGGTACCAAGGGGGTAGAACCGCCTGGATTTGGGCGGTTCCAGTGCTGCCCAATTCTGGGCGGTTCCACTTCGTGACACGTGTCAGTCCTGTAATGCGTATATAAACTTCGGACGGTCATAACTTTTGACTGGAATGTCCGATTGAGGCGAAACCGGTGGCCACGCGTTCGAAATTGAGAGGAGAAGGCGTTGGCAAGTTCCCGAAGGGGACTTGGTCAAAAAATTTCTCAAAAAATGCTTCTAAGTGCCTCAAAATTTCTTGTTTTCTAATTTTTTAATTATTTAGTCAGTTAATTGCATCTATTTTTTATTTTTTTCATTACTTCTATCAATTTCGAGCATTTCGACATATCGTACACCTCGATCGGACATTTCTATTAATTTTTTTTTAATTTTATATAATTTTATTTAATATATTCTGGATTTTTTGTATATATAATTTTTAATATATTATTTTATTTAATATAATTTCTAAATTTTTATATGATCTTGTTTGATATTTTTTGGATTTTGTATATATAACTAATTTTTAATAAAATATTTTATTCAACAAAAAAAAACTTTTCAATTTTATTTTTGAATTCAAAAAATTGAATATTTTTTTATACTTCTCATTTTTTATATCGAGACTAACTCCATTAAACACATTATTCTCATCACTCTCATCATCTCTTTCATCCTCTCATAATTTGATAATTCTCTTTCAAAAAAAAAAAATAGAAGACAATTTCCCTTTTCTCTTTTTGTTCCAGTCAAAAGCACGCAGTCGATTAACCCGTCATAGAAACTACACTGAAACTCAGACTTTCTGTCAATCGGTGACTCAATTGTATAAAATTAGTGTTGCCAAAACATATACATCCAAGCGAGAAAGGGATAACTGGGGTTGGGGTTATCGTATAAAAAATCCAAAAAAAAATTAAACAAAATCATATAAAATTTAGAATATCGAAAAAAGTTACAACGTCATACGATATGTCCTTCAAATAGTCTAACTTTTGATAGAAATGTCCGATCGAGGTGTACGATATGTCGAAATGCTCGAAATTGATAGAAGTAATGAAAAAAAATAAAAAAATAGATGCAATTAACTGACTAAATAATTAAAAAATTAGAAAACAAGAAAATTTTGGGATGTTCGAAGATTAAATCGCAATTTTGAGGCACTTAGAAGCCTTTTTTGAGAAATTTTTTTGGCCAAGTCCCCTACGGGAATTTCCAACGCCTTCTCCTCTCAATTTCGAACGCGTGGCCACCGGTTTCGCCTCAATCGGACATTCCAGTCAAAAGTTATGACCGTCCGAAGTTTATATACGCATTACAGGACTGACACATGTCACGAAGTGGAACAGCCCAGAATTGGGCAGCACTGGAACCGCCCAAATCCAGGCGGTTCTACCCCCTTGGTACCGCCTGGATTTGGGCGGCTCCAGTGCTGCCCAATTCTGGGCGGTTCCGACTGCCCCAGATTCGTAAATAGTTTCAAAACCGCCCCAAATGCGTAATTTTTTATTTAATTTGTATTATTTAGGTTCTTTTGCCTTTATTTCAATGATCTCTTTATTTTGAAAAGTTAAGTTTATTGATTGAAAAATCTTAATGTAAAATATTTTAATTTGTATAACTAATAGTGTAACTTTTTTACATTATTAATTAATTATAAATTATCCTATATATAATATATAAGTAATTATTATAAAAATGAACAATTTTATTATAATTGAAATTTTATGGATAAATGATAATATAAAAAATACATAATCAATGGATTCTGATAAATAAATAAATATATATATATATATATAACTTTTACAGTATTATTAAGGCTCACAAAATCAAATGAAACACATTTTTTATTTAATGATTTACAAATAATCTTATAAATTCTACTTAAAATAAAATTAAAATTAACTTTGTATTTCAGTGTATTTCTACTAGGGGTGGCAATTTGTGACACGACTCGTCAACCCAACCCAGATCCGACACAATTTTTTCGTGTTCGGGTCAACCCGTTTAATAAACGGGTCGTGTTCGGGTTGAAAAAATTTGACACGAAAAAAACCGTGTTGGGTTACATGTTAACCCATTAACCTGCTAACCCGTAAGTATTATTTTCATTTATTTTTATATGACTATTATAGTAATTTTTTCATATATACATCCATATCTAAGTTAGAATTCTCATTTATTTTTGTATGTTGTATTTAATTATGTTTTCATATTGGATTGATGAAGTTAAATGTAACTTATTTTGATTTGAATTATATTAAACAAATTAAATATGATTTGAATTAATATTATTTTATTTTTACTCGTGTCGGGTTGGATCGGGTCATGTCATGTAAAAACAAATTGTGCTTAAATTTAGGTTGTATCGTGTCAACCCGTGTAATAAATGGATCGTGTTCGGGTTGACTTTTACAATACGAATTATTAATTGTGTCGTGTTCGGGTTGAGCCTATTCGTGTTCGTGTCAGATCCGGATTGACCCGAACCCGACCCATAAACACGAATTGTCACCCCTAATTTCTACATGTTCTAATTTCCTTATAGATTATCCATAATGGAAGTTGTCTAACTAGATGGGTTATTTATCAATAAAATGTTATTTTGATGTGACATATAATTTTGAATTGTTTAAAATTAAAGAGAAGGTATTTATATAAGTAAGTATTCTTTATAAGTTGCTTAGCATATGTGTTAAATGCAAAATAAAAATATGTGGAATCTTAAAAAGAAAGATGTTTTGAGTTAAATAACATGTTAATAATAATCCTGATTGAAAGAAAAAAATGTTTGGATTGCTTAAAATTGAAGTAATAAAGAAAATATTTGATAAAATTATCTGTTAAAATAATTTATAAATATAAATGAGAGTTCTAATTGACTTTAAGTAAAAATGGATTTAAATAATTCATCTTAGTAGGCCCAATAAAATTAAACAAATGTATTCATGTATTATGAGTTGAACTCACTTTTTAAAAAATAATTATGAGAAAAAAAGTTATGTATTAAACATGTAAAAAGTTTTACATAAATATTTAATTTTTAAATTATTATATATGATAATTTTATTGACTTATGATTAAAAATAGTATAAAATTGTCAATGCATAAAACATATACATTAAACTCTTTATACAAATTTTTTACTAATTATATACTTTTCCTATGATTCTTTACTAATTACATATTTTTCCAATATATATACACTTTTGACTTCTAGCGTGGCGTTTGTTTTCCATCTGTTACGCGCTTTTTTTAAAACATTGGTTAGAATGTATTTTTTTCTCATTTTTTTTAATTATTTGAGTTTTTTATTTTGTTTCTTTATTTATTTAAAAATTAACTGTTTTTGTTTGTTTTTTAATGTAATTTTTTTATTTTAAAATTAACTGTTTTTATTTTATTTGAGTTTCTTTGGTTTTGTTTATTCAAAAATATTTTTATTTTGTTTTTTATTTTAAAATTAACTTGGTTTTTTTGGATTTAATTTGCTTATTTATTTGATTTTTTTGGGTTTTTTATTTAAAATATTTTTTTGTTTTTTATTTTAAAATTAACTTGTTTTTATTTTGTTTTGTTTATTTAAAAATATTTTTATTTTGTTTGTTTTTATTTAAAAATTAGCAATTTTTTTGTTTTTAATTTATTTTTTAAATTTTTTGTTCATTTTTTATTTAATAATTATTTGGTTCTTTTTGTTTTATTTGTTTTAATTTTTTTAGTTCACTAATTTATATATATTAAATTATAAAAAATATAATTTATGTAGAATAACATTTAAGAAAAATGCAAATATTTAAATACTTAATATAAATATAATTTAGTTAAATATTTATAAAAATATATATATTTAAGTGATCTAAATATTTTATGAAAATAAATTAAATAAATAAAGTATGTTCGATTTTGATAGTTTGCATTGGTGTACATAAACTACATACATACCTGCATATGATGAAAAATGTCTCTATACAGATGATTATTTGGAGAATTATGCAACGAAGCCTATTGGTCATCGTGTCACCGGCCAATGATTTCCCCCAATCTAAAAAAGAAAAAAAAAATACTAAGGGTCGTCCTATCTACACTCATATACACATCAAAATGGATATTCGAGAATTGGGTCAACTAAAGCAATTTTTTGTATGTCACATCGCAGGTCATTCAAAGAAAGAAAAATTATTCTCATCATGTAGGCTCAAGCCAACAAAGTTGAATGTATGACATATTGTTTGTATTTGTAAAATGTTGTTGTATTAGTTCAAATTTAAATATTTTGTTCTGTTGTTGGTAATTTTAAAATATTTTGTATGTCATTGGTTACAAATGTTTTTTAATTTCAAATATTTTTTTAATAATCAAATAAAATGAAAATACAAGGAAATAAAAATACTACCGTAGTCAATATGTTGTGTTGAGGGAGAAATTCACCTATGATTCCTATCCGTATTTGACTTTTAGTTGCACTTGCAGGAGCTATTGCTATGTGCTTTAAGAGGGGGGGGGGGGGAACCTACTATTATCAACCTTGAATTCTAATGAAACTAGCTAATACTTATTAACTTATGCGAATAACAAAATCTAGAAACGTTGCATCTATTTAGTTCCATCACACATGTGTGTGCAAACTTATATCAGTGAACCTGCTAGTGTCATCTACATTGATTGAACACACCTCCCAGCCTTTGCAAACCGAGGGGATTCCTGGACAAACTGAATCAAAAAACTTTTGGAAAATTTCCCTTCAACTTATATTTAAATAAATAAATTATATTTTCATTTTATAATCAATAATTAAAATTGTTATATAAATTTAAAGATGAAAATAAAAATAAACAAGTGATTTAAAAGAGATAGACATATATTAAAATTATGAATATGCAAAAAAATTACTTTTAAAAGTTATATTAACTGTTATAGGTTTAATCTTTAAGTTTCATTTAATCTATTTAAAAATTTAATTTGATTTATTAATCTATTTACATATCTATTTTATATTAAAAATATATATAAGTTTACTTTTTGTTTATATTATACAATAAACTCATAAATAATTGAGAAAAAGTATATGGTAAATAAATTATAATCTATAAAAATCAATCTTATCATTACTCAAAATATGATAAAGATGAAAATATATAAGAATAAACAAAAAAAAATATAATAGAAGTGTCATCTATTTTTTTAACAACACTTTCTCCTAAATCAACTTTATTTAAATTTAAACAACAAATAAAATTAAAAATAACAAAAATAATACCTCAGACTAAAAAATACTTTTAGTTTAAAAAATTTAAATATAAATATAATTAATTAAAAAAATAATTTACAAAAGCAATTAAATTAAAAAATAAATAATAAAAAACCACCTTATAAAATCGGTTTATGAAAAACCGATTTCATAAGATTAGTTAAAAAAAAATACATGTTATGAAATCAATTTTTAATAAATGGATTTCACAAGATGGTGTTGAAAAAAATAAAACCTTAGTTTAAAAATCGATTCCGATAAGATAACAAAACACAATAACAACGTTAAAAAATCAATTTTTCAGAAATTGATTTTAACATGAACAATAATTTATATCATTCAGATAAATATTTTTCTCTTTATATTATTTACACAAATATTTTATTTTTTTAAAATTATTTACGTGAAAAATTAGCCATATGAAACTTGTATGTAACGCTTTTAACCTGCAACGCCTTTTGGAACCTTGACTAGAAGCCCAGCCAAGGATAAATTAGATCTCATCATTTTGTACAACAAAATGACGTAAGAACAATTGTAGAAATAAAATCCCAAATTTAAAAAAGTGAACATAATTTAAAATTAGTAAAAAATAATGAGAGAAATATATAATTACTTAAAAATTTATGTATGAAAAAAAACCTAAACAAGTGAATCTAACTTTTAATACAGTTATTTTAGATTTATTGTGTCAAGTAATATAGGATTGTTTAATCCCATTTTTTGTTGGGATTAGTTAAACAAATCTAAATTTTAATTTTATTTTATTACTAAAATATATTTTGAGATAATTATAATTTGAGATCTTGTTTGAAGTGATTTTTAATTGAATTTTAAAAATTTCAAAAATAACAATTAATTTTTAGTATTAGTTTCAGAAAATAAGAAATGAGAACACCATTCTCGTTCCAGATTTATAAATAGATAGAGAGCTTGTTGAGATTCTGTAACACCCCGTATGCATCTGGTGTATTAACATATTATTATATCAGAATAGCACAACAATTATCAAAATAATTAAAATGGAAGCTTTAAACAAAATGACGTCATCAAGAGTCATTAATAAAATCAACTGCAGGGAAATTCTTACAATATACAAGGTATAATAGTCTCAAAACTGTACAAATATCCCCTCAGGGTACAAAAATACAGGCATAATCAAAATCTTGAACCAACATGCTCAGCACCCTATGCTTATGGTTATCAAAAAATATCCCTACTCAGGCCTCTTACCTTGGGATTTATCAGCTACTCCTGGATCATCACCTGCAAACATGAGCCCAATAGGGGTGAGATAATAATCTCAGTAAACTCAGGGTCCTTGGAGGTATTTCCTCCCCCTGATTTACTTCCATGCTTATGTAATATAAAAATTTGCATTACAAGAGCCATCACAGCTCTGCTATAACATATCACATGTATATCATACAAGGTAACAATATATGTATACACACATCACATGGCTGAGAGATCAGCTATCTCATGGATAGATTCTCTTAAAACTTCGTCCAATGCCTAAGGAAGATCGTCTGACAAGTATGTTACCTTTAGAACTTAATTCTGTTGCCTAAAGGAGATCATCTGACAGGTACGTTTCCTCAGAATCCCATTGGATGCCTATTCCGAAGGAAGGTCATCTGGCAGGGACATTACCTTAGGACTTAGTCTGTTGCCTAAGGTAGATCATCTGACAGGTACATTTCCACAGAAAACCACACTATTTTATTCTACTGGCCAGAGAATTCTTTCAATCACAACACCACACTATCACAGTACATGACTCATCATCAATCACAGAACACTATCACAGTGTTCCTCTTATTATCAATCTAATGATTCAATAAAACAATACACCCAGTCTTAACAAACACACACACATATATATATAGGCAATACAATAACCATCACCCCTTTAGGGTATGGTGGAATACAAGTAAAGGAAAAACTCCAAGAACAATGAGCTTACCTGATCTCAGCTTAATACCGACTCTTCCGACTTCGTAGTCACCACCACCAGCAATGTAAATCTTACGCCCTACACCAGACATGTAGACAAATCATCAATAACGGTCCTTAACCGTTATAATGAAAGGAAACACTATTCCTTTCTATACTAACCTCTTTGTCCTCTATCTTAGGGTTATAAGAGTAAACCACATTATAGGTGACTCACAGACCCTTAGCAGGATCTTCCTCAGCCTAATCAAGGCCTTAGGGTCTCTCTAAGACTCTGTATAAGTCAATTCAATTATCTACTAGTTCATAAATCAACAGTTGTTCCAACATAGCCAAAACAGATATACCAACACGTTTTCACCGTTTATTTGGCTTTATGAACAACTTTTGTAAAGGCACTTAGGTTCATATATATCATAGTACCTTCCATTCACTCAATCTTCTTCCTAC
>PYAF01000753.1:380256-391064 GCA_007407185.1 Glycine tomentella | reverse complement strand
ATACTACATTAAATATCACACATTTAATAAATACTGTATTCAATACTACATTGAATGTGTGTAAATATCACACATTTAATAAATACTGTATTCAATACTACATTGAATGTGTGTATACTTAAATAACAATTTGCTCCCTATAAAATACTTATTTTTGGTTTTAATTTTTTTTAGACCATACTATTAAATAACAAATATAATAAATAGCATAAAAGTGATAAAAGTGACGTTATAATAACCAAATTGAGAAGAGTAATAGTAAGTAATGATAAAGTTTTATAAAATTTAATAATGAAATAATCATATCAAGAATAATAGTAAAAACTAGTAAATAAAGCATAAAAAATAATACATATTAGTTATTTTTTCAATAAAACATTGAAAGATCAATAGGAGTAAATTTTTATTGCCTTTTTAATTGACAATTTGGATCATAGACAAAATATAAGTAAATATAATAGACATTTAATGATTAAATTACTATTATTTATGTAGGAGCTCGTAAACAAGAGCTCGTATGAAACCATTAACAACATTAGAACAGCAGCCAACAAAATGAACCACGCTTTACAAAATTTTTTAAGACGAAAATTACAAAAATATTAGAAGAGAGCGTATAAATAAAAAAGAAAATTGAAAATCGCAATCGCAATCGCCTAAAATTATCTTTGATGGGGTTCTTCTTTTTTAATAATAATATTTTTTCTATCCATAAGACTCAAACTTGAGACCTTGTTTAAAGGGACAAAGTCTAATATCATTTGAACTAATAACTTGATAGTATAATAATATTTTTTCTATCCAAAGATAATTAATCAGGTTTTTTGACAAAAATAATTATCCACAAAGTCGATAAATAATCTATACCAATAACATAATAATTGTTCTGGAGTGGTAATTGGGCCTAACATTAAGGCCCAATTTGTTATGGTATACATTTAACAGATTCAAAGAACGTGGAATAAGACTTAGTCCACGCGAGCAGTTACGAACGTGCAGATTGAGACCGGAAATATAGGAAGCAGTTCATACGCAACTCAGATAACCAACTGCAAGGTAATGTGCTTATAAATACATTGGTATAAGCACCTAAAAGGTACACACATACTCAACTCTCTCTTTCAATTACACAGAGCACACACCCCATGTCCATTGGTGTATTTCTCTGTGATCATCTGCTTCTGGATATCACATTCCATTGATATTCTGGAAGTAGGAGAATTGGAACTGATCAAACAGCAATTACATAGCACTTTGGTGTTATACACTTGTGTTCTAGAAATCCACCAGAACATTAGCGCCGTCTGTGGGAATCGATAAAATTCGAGTCCCATGCTTCAGCGATGGTTAACACGCGAAACAACCACTCTGTATCTCATCCTGAGATGCCAAACAGGGAGGTTTTCATACCGAAAAATTGAAATATGGTGCAGAGGGAAGGAGTGCACGTGACGAAGGCTCTCTCTGACACAGCTTCTTCTCCTGTGCAGACTGAGCAACGGAGGCAAGCTACAGCGCGACAAGTGGTACAGGAAGAACCTTTAGGAGCCCAGTTTGTTAGCAACGCTCTTAATTCTATCATAAGTCGGATTGAGAGTATGGAAAAAAGACAGAATCTTTAGAGACAGGAAGATATACGCAATATCACTCGCCAGCTGGAGGAGCGGAACGAGGAATGGAGACATGCTGATACACAACGGATGATGCGGTTAGAATTAAAATTGCAGGAGATGGTGCAACAAACACGCGGTGTGGGTTGCGAGGAAGAATCACCGCTTTCCGTCCAGGATTTGAGAGTACACTTGAATCAGTTAAGGCACACTGACCATCAAGAGGATCAGGCCCGAACTGAAGGACCGTCTCGAGTGCGAATCCTAGCACGTGGAGTGACGGGGGAAGAAAGTAACCAGGCTGGGAACCCACCCAGTCGCGTAGACAATGTCGGCAATCCGTCTAGTCGTGTAGAAAATGTCGACTATCAACATTGCCGCGTGGAAAATACTGGACATCCACTTAACCGAGTAGAAAATGACGAACACCAGCATAGCCGACTAGATAATGGGAAGCATGCTGTCACAAGGGAGGATGTCGAAGGCGAACAGACGAATCAGAAACACCCAGACATCCAGGAAGTAAATGCGGGTGGAAAGGCGGGACCGATTTATCGATGCAAATATAGTCGAGGACAGCAAAACAACAGCCCTTTTGTAGACGAGATTGTAAACGCCCGATATTTAGATGACTTTGATGGGTCATTTTTATCAAAATATGATGGGACCCAGGATCCGCAGGTGCACATTGACGAATTTGATCTGCAAATGTGTGTTCGGGGCATTGATGAGCCGATCATATCCAGAATCTTCGTCATTACATTGACAGGACCGGCGCAGACGTGGTTTCACACATTACTGCCGAGGTCGATCAGAAATTTTGAAGATTTCGGACAGAAGTTTTTGTTAAACTTCGCAACAAGCAAAAAGCAACCAAAATCTGAATTTACTCTGGGGAGAGTCAGACAGCTACCCGGCGAAACGTTGCAGAGCTATTTGGATAGGTTCAAAGAAGCAGCATTGCAAGTGAATGGATTGGAGGAAAAAGTACATGTTTACTTAATCTCCGCCGAACTCAATGGGACGTCGAGGTTTGCTAAGTCGATTTATAAAGAACCAGCGAAGTCGTTGATGGAATTTCGTGCACGGGCAAAGAAATATTTGGAGTTGGAGCAAATGGAGGTGGCCAACAATCCAGGACGCGGACGGGAGTGGAATGAGAGACGAAGTCCACCCCCAAGGAGTAGGGGGCATCCCGAGAATCGAGCTCGGAATAATGACATAAAGTTTAGACCGGCCAAATACGAGAACAAATATGAGAAATATACTCCATTGAATGTTTCTCGTTCTCAAATTTGGAAAGAAGTGGCATTAACCGAGATGAAAAAAGTAGAAAGACCGTGCCCTGTGTTCAACAAGGCCGGAGTAGACCGATCACAATTTTGTGAGTTCCACAACGGACCTGGGCACACAACCGATCAATGTTGGGACCTCAGAGATGCGATCGAAAAGTTTATTCGAGAAGGGAGGTTAAGGTAGTATGTTATCAAAACTCAAGGAAGAAAGAACAAACGAAAGGGAGATGAAATTCAGCAAGAAAGAAGAGATGACAGAAAGAAAATAAGGGAGGAAGATGAGGCATTCCCCGAGCCCGAATTCGAATGTAACGCCATTTCGGGAGCCATGGAAGGCGGAGGAGACACTGCTAGCCAGAGGAGGAAATATTTGAAGGAAGTACTGTCGATCCGAACACAGCCAAAATTCAAAGTCAGAACGGAAGACACCGAGCCACCGCTCTTATATTTTACAAAGCAAGATATGGAGGGTGTAATACCTGGGCACGAGGACGGACTGGTCATATCAGCAACAGTCGATAATTGCCGAGTAAGAAAAATGTTCGTAGAAAATGGAAGCTCCGTCGACATAATCTTGTGGCATGCATTCAAAAAGATGAACCTGGACGAAGAAGATTTAAAGCCATGCAGAACCATGCTGACCGGATTCAACGGAGGGAATACCAAAGTCAAAGGATCCATTTGTCTGCGGTTAACCCTGGGGACAAAGGAAGCCTTCAAATCTGAGAGGGTGGAATTTGTCGTGGCAGATTGCCCATCCCAATATAATGTGATTTTGGGCAAACCTACTATACAAAAGTGGGATATACTGATGTCTACAAAACATCAGAAGCTCAAATTGGTCGGCGGAAATGGAAAGGTAGTAACAGTATGTGGAGACCAAAGGGATTCTAGGCAGTGTTACTACGATACAGTTCGAGAAAGTGAAAGTAAAGGTAACATAGCATCCCGAGAATTAAGGGGAGTGAAGATTAAAGAAGTCGCAGATGACAAATGTAGCCGGCAACAACAGATAAACATGGTGGAGTTGGATATGCGGGAAGCATTAGAAGAATGGAGGCCGGAGTCGGTAGAAGACATACAGCAGATTCAGATAGGAGAACAGCCTGACCATATTACAAACATTGGACGGTCAATGGAGCCCGGGTTGCGGGAGGCAGTAATTCAATGCTTAAAGAGAAACTGCGATGTCTTCGCATGGAAGACGTCAGAGATAGTGGGGATAGATCCGGCATTCTGTTGTCATAAACTATCCATGTACCCTGGATCGAAGCCGATACAGCAGAAGAAGCGAAAGTTGGGGCCAGAACGAACCCAGGCATTGCGGGCTCATATTGAAGAACTGTTACAGGCAGGCTTCATACGAGAAATCCAGTATACCACTTGGTTGTCGAATGTCGTGATGGTACGAAAACCAAGCGGAAAATGGAGGGTGTGCACGGATTATACAGACTTGAATAAGATGTGCCCGAAGGATGCGTATCCCATGCCGAACATTGATCAATTAGTCGATAGTTCGTCCGGATACAAAATCTTATCATTCATGGATGCTTTTTCCGGGTACAATCAGATTGCAATGCACCCGGACGATCAGGAGAAAACAGCTTTCATTGCAGACAAAGCTAATTATTGCTACAATGTCATGCCGTTCGGATTAAAAAACGCGGGGGCTACGTATCAGAGAATGATGAACAAAGTATTCGAGGCCCAGCTAGGTCGGAATATTGAAGTATATATCGATGACATGATAGTTAAAACGGAAGATGCCAGTAAGCATGTCGAAGACTTGGAAGAAACTTTTCATCAGCTACGGAGTTTCAATATCCGCTTGAATCCATTGAAGTGCACTTTTGGGGTCGGAGCCGGGAAGTTATTGGGATTCATGTTAACACACAGAGGGATAGAGGCTAATCCGGATAAATGTCGTGCCGTGTTGGATATGAAATTTCCAACCACCAAGAAAGAGATACAACAATTGACGGGCAAATTAGCCGCATTAACACGTTTTATGCCCAAGTCGGCAGAAAAGGCCCTTCCATTTTTCAAAATGTTGAAAAAGCAGGCCGTGGTACAATGGAACCCGGAATGTGAAGCCGCTTTCAACGACATGAAAAAGTCGCTAGCATCTCCCCCGGTATTGTCCAGACCGGAACCGGGGGAGGTATTGGTGGCGTATTTATCAGTTGGGGAGGAGGCAGTCAGTGCCGTGTTGATACGGGAAATCAAAGGGGAGCAAAAGCCTGTGTACTTCGTTAGCCGGGCTTTGCGCGATTCCGAGCTGCGTTATCAGAAACTAGAAAAATTAGTTTTTGCACTGATCGTAGCCGCCAAGAAGTTGCGTCCATATTTTCAAAGTCATACCATAATAATCCGAACAGATCAACCTGTTCGGCAAGTGCTCCATAAACCAAATTTAGCCGGAAGAATGACGAATTGGGCCGTGCAACTGTCCGAGTTCAACTTAAAATTTGAGGCTCGACACGCGATCAAATCTCAAGCGTTAGTAGATTTTGTGCGGGAACTCACCCCAAACACCTCAGGAATAACAGATTGATGGACATTGTATGTGGACGGGTCTTCAAACAAGAAGGGGAGCGGCGCCGGAATAATAATTGAAAATTCGAATGGCATAACAACGGAGTTTTCTTTGCAATTAAGATTCCAGACATCGAATAATCAAGCTGAGTATGAGGCCCTTATAGCCGGATTGATGCAAGCAAGGGAGCAAGAAGCTGAAAAGGTGAAGGTATACACAGATTCCCAATTGGTCGCAGCTCAAATCGAGGGCCGTTACCAGGTAAAGGGACCGTTGTTAGCAAAATATTTAGGTCAGGTAAAAGAAATTATGGCAGAATTTGATGAGGTAACGGTTAACCACATCCCTAGGGAGGATAACGCTAGGGCCGACATCTTGTCAAAGTTAGCTAGCACGAATAGCCCCGGAAATAACCGAACCGTGGTTCAGCAACAAGTACTACAGCCCTCTTGTATTATGATGATCACCACGGAGCAGGATTGGAGGCGCCCGATAGTCGACTATCTGGAGAAAGGAACATTGCCAGACGACGCGCTCGAAGCCCGACAAGGAAAGCACTTCGAGCCGGATATTACTGGCCAACAATGGGAGCGGACGCAGCCGAGCACGTCAAGAGATGCGAAAATTGTCAAATGCACGCATCCAGAATTCTATCGCCGCAAGAAATGCTGCAATCTATGTCGACGTCATGGCCATTTTTCAAGTGGGACATGGATCTGTTAGGCCCGTTCAAGCCGACAGAGGGACAAATGAGGTGGCTGATCGTCGCCGTAGATTATTTTACTAAGTGGATAGAAGTAGCGCCGCTGGCTATGATGACGTCAATCTGAGTGCAACGCTTTTTGGAAAGAAATATAATCGCAAGATTTGGAATACCAGGGGAGATTGTTACTGACAATGGAATACAATTCACGGACAAAGGATTCCAAAACATGATGGCAAACTTTCATATCAGCCATAGATTTGAGTCAGTCGAACACCCCCAGTCAAACGGGTAGGCAGAAGCCGCGAATAAAACAATCTTAGAGGCACTCCAGAAGAGAATGTACGATGCCGGACCCAACTGGGTGGAGCAGCTGCATTACGCACTCTGGGGGATCCGAACTTCCGCCCAATCATCAACAGGCGAGACTCCATTTCGAATGACTTATGGAAGTGAGGCTATGATTCTGGTAGAAGTCGGACAACAATCATGGCGAAGAGCACAAGTACTACGCGGCGGCGAGGAAGAGAATACAGAAGCCCTGGCCTTGGAGTCAGCATTGATCGACGAAGTTCGAGCAACAGCTCACGCCCGGGACATCTGGACCAAACAGCAGATGGCATCAACTTATAACAAAAAGGTGATCTCGCGACAGTTCAGGATAAACGAATTAGTCTTGCGGCGAGCAGAAGTCGGAAATAAGAACGCCAAGGACGGAAAATTCGCAGCTAACTGGGAAGGCCCGTACCGAATAACACACAAGTTGGATAAGGGAGCATATATGTTAGAAACATTACAAGGCAAACCCATCAAGCGAACATGGAACGCCGACAAACTGAAGAAATATTACAGTTGAATCGTCGACCTCTCTTTTAACGGGAGTACGAATTCGGAAAATGTTGTATCCGAATCCATATGGTTCCCGTTCATCGAGGGTACACCGGGTAAGGGAATGATGCAATCTCGTTATTGGGGGTATGGGTTCGGAATACATGCATCCGAGCCTATATGGTCCTCTTTCACGGAAAAAGTATTATTAATAAATATGCACTCGGAAGCATGCTTTCCGAGGACATCAACTTTAGTTTACTAGGATAAGTTATATCGTTGTAAATATTAGTCTGATTCCATCCGGACATACATACTGTTATTGTAACACAACGAACATAAATGCAAGCACTATTCAGCATCATGATATTTTATCTATATTAAATCGTGGTATGCGGGTTTGTTATACGATGACTGTGAATGATATGCTAAACGACTTTGATCAAGCCGGATGAAGGAAATATCCTTTAGCAAAGTTGTTCATGGTCAAACGACTCGAAATATAAACAATAAATACAAATATGATAAATGGTCGTTGGAACCAAAAGATGCGCGCACAAGATATTTTATAAATCAAGTCGAAGGCTTGAATAATTAGTTAATAAAGTAATTGTTCCGGGCACCAGGCCCAACAAAGAGAAAATAAATAAATACAAATATTAAACCGGCATTCCGGTCCTTCAAACATCTGAGGAAGGCACGACGTTGGCAGCGGTAGACTGAGGCAGGTCCGCGTCGGTCGAAACTATGGCGTTGGCACTAGCTGGGTCGACATCCATAACGGAAGTAGGCTCTTGCGTGTCCAAAGCTTCCGTGATAGTTGTCGCCGCTGAATCCTCAGTTCCAGGAGGAGGGACTAGCTGGTCATCCTCGACGTATGCCAAGAAGTGCATCCCGGCAGTAGTCAGCTCTACCCTTGGGTTTAAAAAAGTAATTTGTTCAAGGACATTGCTGAAACTCTCCTCGGCGGCGTCACGAAGGGAAGCCTTCATAGAAGCTAGTCGACCCTCATATTCTCGGGCAGCCGCCTCTTTGTCGGCTTTCGCGGACTCCAGTGACGAAGTCAGGAGCGCCACCTGCTGATCGGCTGCCTCAAGAGAACCTTGAGCCCGAGCCAAGTCTGCCTGTAAAGAAGCAGCAACGGCTTGGGACTTCAACAATTCTTCGTTCAACAGCCGAATTTTCGTCGCCGATTGTGTTTGAAGGGAAGTAAGTTGGGCCATAGAGGAAACAAGTTCCTCACAAGCTTTATTTTTCTCCTCCAACGCAATACTGTACCTGCGACGTATATAGTTAAAATCTATACAACGCAAGTAACGCTAAAAAGCTATGATAGAAATACATACCTTTCCCGAACAGTGGCTAGTGCCCTGACCAGGAAAGCACAGCGGAAGGCGTTCTCCTCGACGCGAACAAGTTCGGCCAACTCCTCGCCCACCGGGGCACTAGGTTCGAGCATGTATGGAGAGGGTTTGCTCAAACAAACCAACTCTTCAGTAACCCCCTTTTTCCATACGTTGTTCGGATTTGCCCGGGAATCAAAACGGCCGGGGTCGACGGCCGGGGTAGTTCGTGCATGGGCAGCGGTCACAGTAAGATCCACAGTCTCAACTGTGGAAATTGGGGTCGCCAAGGGCGGAGTCGGTGCGGCCGACGCCTTTTTTGGGTGTTGCCGTCGTCAAAAAACGTCCTATAAGAAGGCGCACCACGCTTCTTGGACGGAGCGCCGAGCTTGTCAGTAGCTGTAACACCCCGTAGGCCTCCGGAGTATTATCATCAATGTACTCAGTATCGCGCTATCAGCGTCAACTGAACGCGGTGCGGAAACCACATAATCGTTTTTCTTGATTACATTACGTATGAAATTTTAAAAAAACACAACAACATCATCATCTGTACAGTCATACGGGTGTACACTCACCCTATCCCTATACAGGGTACAAGACAGAGGTACAAAGAAAACTCTTCCAGTCTTCATCTGCAGCCCATGACCATCTCCAGCATCCTCAGCTAGGGCCTCCTGCCCTGAGGTCACTCCTCTCCTCAAGAGGCACCTGAAAACCACAACCCACAAAGGGGTGAGACAAACGTCTCAGTAAACTCAGGGTTCTGGGAAACCCTCCCTTACCCTGGCTCACCTCCAAGCACACACATATAAAACCAAATAGAAAGGAGCCTAGGAAGTCATCCTAGCTCTCAGAACCCACCATAGGGTAGCATAACCAAAACTCTCAGCATCAGAGGTATCACACCTCATCCTGGCTCTCACAGCCGTCTCAAAACTATCTAACAGAGCCAAGCCAAAATCATGGCTTCAACATATCCAGCTGGCTCTCACGGCCATCTCACAGAGATCTCACAGAGGTACCTAATCATCAGTGTCAATCACTGGACACTGCATATACCAGAGAGACACCGCCTCCTCACTAAACAAGCACTGTCTGAGTCATCTACTCAAGACTTCACATACACTGCCTGAGGAATCTCTCAACTCAGGACTTCACATACACTGCCTGAGGAATCTCTCAACTCAGGACTTCACATACACTGCCTGAGGAATCTCTCAACTCAGGACTTTCACACACAATGCCTGAGGACTCTCTCAACTCAGGACTTTCACACACAATGCCTGAGGAGGCTTCATCCATTTATATGGGCACATCTCACATCAGGACCTACTAATCAGACCTGAGGAGGCTTCATCCATTTATATGGGCACATCTCACATCAGGACTTTCATATATATATAGACTATTAAATTCAATTCTACTGGCCAGAGAATCTAATCAAGCACATAACCATACTATCACAGTGTTCAGCTCATCACATACATGTTTCCATAAACAATAACACACAATTTCAATATACATGCATCAAGATATACACTAACCATAACTCCCTCGGAGTATGGTGGAACACAACAGTGGGCAACACTCCCAAGGACTTTAAACGGAGAGTAGTGGCACCTCCCAAGGAATCTCAGCTATTCCAGGGAGTCCTCAAACTCTTCCTCTGGCTAGGGAACCTCATCTAGCCCGATACCAAGCCGGTATCCTATAGGCTCCACCGAACACTCTCACAGTGTTCATATCATCATCCTCACACCAACTCGGTGTCTATCCTGAGGTTTAACCATTTCAGCCCAGCACACACTAGGCCATCATCTATTCAATCATCAATAACAAGCCATCAAGGCCTTTCTCTCCTTAGCATGCACCATACACACATATATCTATATACATAATCAAACATGGCATGCATACGTCACCCTCTTGGGTGGCAAACAAGAGAAAGGGACGAATCCCCAGAACGATGAGCTTACCTGGCTAGTTGTGCCTCCAGCTCTAGCCTCGAAGGATGGTCTGCTCCTCTGACACCTTGTGTCAAGCCCTGACAAGGTAACCAAACACATATCATAGACCATTCAGGCACATAACAAATATTAGCTCATCAGACAGCCTCAACTGTCTCAAAGAAAGGAACCTCAGTCCTTTCCATCAACCCGAGTCATATACTCAAGGGTTTCTCAGGCTATCCTCTATAAGCCTATCTGTAGACCTTTCAATGGTCTATCTCAGATCACAATGGCCTCAGAGTCCCTCTAGACTCAACACCAGCCATTCACACTGAGCATTACAGCTCAAGCTCAACTTCACATTATCACCAGTTTCAACCGGTCAATCTCATCTATATCATCTCATGAGCAACTTTGTCAACTGCTCTAAGGTCCAGACTAGTCAAATAGTCAACCTTTTATCTCTGCTCATGCAGACTCAGAGCCAAAATCAAACTTCATCAGTAATGATGATTCAAGGCTCTAACTTCCTCAGAACAGT
>PYAF01000753.1:332352-357108 GCA_007407185.1 Glycine tomentella | reverse complement strand
AAAAATGATATTGGATTAATATAAAATTTTGTATATATGATCTATATGAAAAGAACTTTCAATCCAATAATAAATTTTAAGAAAATATTATCAAGTTGAAAATTATAAAATGATGTAATAGTTTTAAAAATTATATTAACGTAATTTAATCTTTCTCTAAAAGTTTTTATCATATAAATTATATATACGAATTAAAAGTTTTTATCATATAAATTATATATACGAATTTTTGTATTAATATAAAGTTGTTTAATGTCTCATTTATATACATAAAGTTGATGTATAAAAAAATATACATAAAAATTGACGTGACATATACTTTTAAAATATAAAAATAAGAAATAAAGTATAAAGTAACTAAAACATTATTTGATAAAATATTTTCATTATTTAAATTTTAAATAATTAATATTACTTAATTCCATCTCACCTTCTTTTTCTAAAAGACGGTAAGAAAAAGTTCCTTTAAAAGTGTTAACTTATTGTCTCCACATCCATCCCCTTATGATTCAATTTGGTGTCTGTTCTTCTGATAAAATATTTAACTTTTTAGTTTGGAAGATAATTGCCAATTAGTAGGTGCGAGATGTATTTTGAAATAAGATTGGTA
This sequence comes from Glycine tomentella, assembly GCA_007407185.1. Taxonomy (NCBI): domain Eukaryota; kingdom Viridiplantae; phylum Streptophyta; class Magnoliopsida; order Fabales; family Fabaceae; genus Glycine; species Glycine tomentella. The sequence goes on along the minus strand of PYAF01000753.1, from coordinate 356,498 downwards.
TTTGTGTCTTCAGATTTCCTTATATAAACCAGATTGAATATGCTTCATTTGTTGCTTGGATAAGAGATAGAATCAATGCGACCTGAACTAACAACTGGAAATGATTCAGGAGGTCATTCTCGTGGAAGGCTTGATGCTTGATGATGTTCCAGCAGGGTTATATTCAGTCCATTGCTTACCTCTTAGGTTGGCTGGTGCTGAGGGATCACCAATACGTGCATTCTGATTAAAAGTTAGGGTATGTGTGAACAGTGAGCTTGGGCTGGATAACTTGGATTTACATTTTCTTTTCTTTGTGTGTGTGTGTTTGTGGGGGGGTTACCTGGAATGGTGTGTCCTATTGTTGAATTCTGTCGAAAGAGTTGGATTCTTCTTTTCAGTGAATCAATAGCCAACACTGTTGAAATTGCTGCAGGAAACAGTGCTGTAGGAGGTGTGGATCATCGGTAGTTTTGCATTTACAGAGCAAGAGGGATGCGCAATCTTAGCAATACTTGAATTTGGTTCTCTTTTTTCTGCTCGGCTGGAACTGATAAATTGGCATGGTCGTGTGGTGTCCTTATGGAGCAAGATAGTTTCAATGTTGTGCATCAACTTTTGTAGCTTAGGTTTACACTTATTAAAAACATGCATAAGCACTTCAAAAAATCATTTTGGATAAGGAAAAAATATTATATATAGATAATTTTGCACGTTGCATTAGCACTTCAAGAGAGATGCAACGATATTAGCACTGCGCTGTATAATAACCTAGGTTTTTTTAAAAAAAAGGAGTAAAAGAAATAAGAATTTAAATTATAAAATTCTGTCGCAAAAGTCTTAGTAACGAATTTAGCGACGGAATTAGTGACGGAATTAGCGACGGAGTCTAGCGCCAAGAGCGCCAGAGTGGCACCAAGAGCGCCACAGGTGCTGGAAACTGGCGCCATGAGCGCCAAATGCACTGGACTTTGGCGCCATCAGCGCCAAGGGCGCCGCATGTCGGTCAGGGGCAGTATTTAAGGGCCAAAACGTGGAAAAAAGAGAGGAAAACCAGTTTCTTCTTCCTTGGACCTCCCAACCTCCATTAGAGCTGTTTCCAAGCTTTTAGGGCCTTATATACTAGCCTTAATACGTCTCTTTAGCTGTGAAACTTGAGAGAAACCCTGAGGAAGCTATAAGCTTTCATCCTTTTCTTTCAAAAATCCCTTTTGGTGAGTTTTCCTTTTTGAAGGAAAATCTCTGATTCTCGAGTTTGGCGAGGATTGACAGCCTGATACGGACAACAGAGCTCGAGAAAGCTGTCCTGAGGCTTTTCTAGTCATCACTGAGGTAAGAAACTCGAGTTTTACCGGTTAATTTGGGATTTGGGGGTTCCTGTGAATAGTGACCCATATGAGTTGGGGCTAGAATTAGCCCAGGGTCCAGTAGGAAAACTTGCTCAAAGCGAGTTAGTGATGAAAGATTAGCTTTCAGTTTTTGATTTAGATGACTTTGAATTTTGGCTCTGTGACCTGTATGTGTGGCCTTTGTGATAAATCACTTGTGGAATTGAGGCCATTCCAGAGCCTTGATTATGTTTGATATGAGTCTGTGAGGCTGATGGAATGGTGTCTTGAGCGAGGTTTGGACCATTCCAGTGATAATTGTATCATGAGGCTGAGGAGAGCTTATGCCAATTATGTGTTGCTTTGAGTCTGAGGTGACTCAGAGGCGTGGCTTTCAGCCTTGAGGGACCTTGTGAAGGTCTGTGATAGCCTAGGGTGGCTGAGCTTGATTGAACCCTAGGATAGGAGAATTCTGATATGTTTTGTTCTGTATTTGAATGCCTGTGTATTTGGTTTTGATATGAATCCATATGCCTTGATTAGGGCTTGATAGTGAGACTGTTGGTGGCGGGAGCCACATAGCAGGGACCAGACCACAGACTGAGACCTTGCCAGGTAAATTCAGTGTCCCTGGGGATGAATTCCCACTTGGTTGCACACCACACTCCAGGGGAGTGATGGTCATGATTCATAATGCATGCATTGGGTTGTTACATTGTTCTGATTAATATGGTTGCATCTGTGATTGGTTATGCTATGATTTGGGCGTTGAGGGTTCTCCGCCATATGATTTAAGCATTGAGGGATCCTCCGCTAGGCGTTGAGGGACTCTCCGCCATGTGAATTGGATTAAGCGTTGAGGGTTCTCCGCCAGGCATTGAGGGATTCTCTGCCATGTGTGTGAGGCGTTGAGGGTTCTTCGCCATGTTTGGATGTATGATACATTGCTATGAGGGCCAGTGGGCCATTTGCTTGTTATGACCTGTTGCTTGTGTTGTGAATAGTGGGCCAGGGTGGGGATGATTCTCCATGGACCCTGAGCTTACTGAGATATGTATCTCACCCCGTTTGGGGGATTTATGATTTCAGGTGACTCTTCAGGACGAAGAGAGCAGTCTCAGGACAGGAGGCCCGAGTAGAGACATTCCTGCTTTGGCTGATAGCAGCAGATGGAGCTTGAAGGCTCATTTTTTTGGTTTTGTTTATGTTCTGTTCCCTCGAGAAGGGATTGTATAGTTCTGTATACCCTCGAGAAGGGCAGATATTCTTTTGTTTCACCATGATGGGGTGAAGAACTGGATGTATGTATATGTACAGAACTACAGATGTTATAAGATATAACGTTCATCCTGAGTAAAATGGTTATATATCTGATTATCTGCTTATTTGTTCAGAATATCTGTCTAGCTGTGTATGATATGAGAAAACTGGATCAACAGGGGTTCGAAATCTATTTCAGTTGTGTGTGATGTTGTGTTTGGCTTTATTCCATACATAATGAATCAAGAAAAACGATTCTTTGCTTCCGTTGAGTTTTTGAACTATGTTTAAGCGTTAAACTGATATTATTAATGATAACGCACCGGAGGCCTACGGGGTGTTACATTTTATGGTATCAGAGCGGTTTCTTGATATAACATTATGTGTGGAACTTGTTTTGGTGCTTAATGGTGGTTGTTTGACATGAGCATTGCATGGGGGTACATTAACTGTGGGCCTGATCAACTCATTGTGTGATGTACATGTGTAGTGCCATGGTGAGACCTAGAAGCACCAGTGGGGCTACCAGTGCCCAGTCTGATCCAGTTGCGGCTGCACTAGCCGCCATGCAGCAAGAGTTAGCTGCAAATAGACAAATGCAGGCAGATATGCAGCAAGAGATGGCTGCAAATCGACAGATTCAGGGGGAGATACAGCGAGAGATGGCTGCCACCCGAGTGGTGAATGAGGCCTTGATGAAGGCTAACCAGGATTTGTTAGAGGAGGTGAAAAACCTCAGGAGGGATGACAGAGCATCCTCCACACCTACTGCGCATGAGGGCGAGGCTAGTCGCCAGCAGGTTGGTGGGAGCCAACAGCGAGGGGACCAGATGTCCCAGGTAGAGGCTGAGAGTGATGCAGCAGCCAGAGGGAAGATGCTCATCACATTCAGGAAGCATGACCCTCCAGTTTTCTCAGGGGGCTATGATCCAGTGGCTGCAGCAAGATGGCTGCAAGCCCTGGAGAAGATCTTTGAGGTGATGGAGTGCCCCGATCACCAGAGGTTGCTGTATGCGACCTATATGCTTCAAGGGGACGCCCACAAGTGGTGGAAGACCACAGTCCCACTTCTGAGAGGCCGGGGAGAGGAGATTACCTGGCAGTTGTTCGAGGCCTGCTTCCTCGACAGATACTTCCCCAGAGATGTACGGGAGCAGAAGCAGGCGGAGTTTGATGGACTCGTCTAGGGGACCATGACGGTGGACGAGTATCTGGCCCAGTTTAATGAGCTGGCCCAGTATGCACACTTCAGGAGACCTATGCCTGAAGCTGAGATTCTTGCAGCTAAGTTCCTGAGGGGACTTAGAGATGACATTCAGGTGCTAGTGGCCGGCCTTGGGTCACGTGATATGGATACCCTGGTGAGACAGAGCCGCCAGGTGAAGGGTATCCTGCAGAGACAGAGAGGCGGACAGCCTACTCCCTCAGACAGACAGGAGGGGAGAAGGCCTAGAGGTTCTGGCCCACCCGGGAAGGGTAAGGGCAAGATGCTGAGAGTCTCTGCACCCTTTGACAGATTCAAGAGGGGTCCAGCTTGGGGAAGGCATATCCCAAAGTGTTCCGCCTGTGGGAAGGAGCATCTGGGAGCATGTTCTATAGGTCAGATCATCTGTTACAGATGTGGCAAGCCAGGTCACATATCTAGGGAGTGCCCTCAGACAGAGAGACGGGCACAGGCTGCTCCAGTGGAGATGACAGCACCCACAGCAGGACGGATGTATACTGTGGACGCCAGAGAGGCAGCCAGAGCTCCAGATCTTATCAGAGGTACAGTTCTTATTGATGACTATGATGTCAGAGTACTGTTTGATTCTAGAGCCACACATTCCTTCATACAGGATGTGGTTGTTGATAGGCTGAGATTGCCTAAGGTCATTTTTGCCCCTCCGATGGAGGTTACCACGGCATCTAGAGAGAGATGTCAGGTGAGCACGTGCTGCAAGGACGTGCAGTTTGTCTATGAAGGCAGAACCTATGTGATTGATCTGTTCTGTCTAGCGATGCCTACCCTTGAGATGATTCTGGGTATGGACTGGATGGCCAAATTATGGTGTGATGCTAGACTGTTGTCAGAAGAGGGTGGTTGATAGAGGGTTTTTAGTTGAATATTTTTCTATCCTTCTTAGCTTATTTGACCTCTTTTGGACCTTTATTTTCCTATTCTAATGCAGTTTTGGGCCTAGGCAAGTAAGTGGGCTTAATTGCTAATTGTTTCGTATTTTCGGATTTTTCGCTCACTTGATGTATCTGACTTGTGCAGGGCCTATAGGATGCTACCGATCTCCGAATGGAGCGTTCTAGGAGTCCCTGGAAAGATAACGAAAAGATATACAAGTTTGATGGAAATAGCCCAAGGCCAATTCTGTCATATAGAGGGTCATTTTAAGCTTGGAAGTTTGCGCCTCTGTACTTGAAATCTTGGGCTGCGAATTTGACTTTGATGGTTATAAATAGCAAATAATTAGATTGTTGGGTTTGTTTGTGGCCCATTTTAATTTCAGAACTTAGTCACTACATATATTAGTGACTTTAGTGAAACTTGGAGAATACACTTTACAATTCAATAAACAACTTTTATATTTCTTTTCTTTAGTTTTTAGGATCAAAAGCTTGTTCTTCATTTTCTCTCAAGTGTTCTTCATTGTTCTTCATCTTCTTCATTTCCATCTTGCTATTCTTCCATTTTCTTGCACTCATTTCATGGGGCTTTCCTTGGTGATCATCATGGAAGGCTAAATCATTAATCAATCCAAGGATCTAACTCAAGCAAGAGAAGAATTGGAGTTCCGGTTCGGTATTTCGAATTCTACTTGAATATTCACCTTCTTCTTCAATTTCTATTATGTTTTCATGATTATGAATGCATTTGGGATTGAAAGTGAATTAGGATTATGGATTCATGTCTTAATTTCAAATGTTAATCACAAGATTAATTGAATGATATTTCAATTAGGGTTGTGGTTTCAATCAATTTAGGAGTAGAATCGATTGAAATGCTTCTATTGAGATTGAATGAATGTTCAAGTTAGAATCAACTTATGGGAATGATGATGATTCATATAGCTTGGGTTAGTGAATTGGATTGATGCTTCTTAATCTGTTTTACTTTAATCTTTGATAATCTTGTTAATTTCTGCATTATTCTTAATTTTAGTTTGTATTCTTGCTTGTTTTACTTTACGCATACCAACTGTTTGACAAAATTCCCCCTTATAATTATCAATGATTTGAAGCTAGAACCATATTGATCGTGTCTCTGAGTCGACCTAGGTTAGCTCTGTGCTACAGAATTAGCTTAGTAAAATTGTTTTTGATGCGTCTCGACAAAGCAAATATCAGTGGTGGTGCCTTCTGACGAGACAGGTTCGAGTTCCTCTGCGTTCATATCAGTCTTGCAAGCTCGCAAGGCAATCAGAGAGGGAGCTCAGGGCTACATCTTCTTGAGTGTGATAGAGGATAAGCCCAGTGATGATTTGTCTCAGATCCCTGTGGTGAGTGAGTTTGTAGATGTATTTCCAGAGGAGATCACTCAGCTACCACTCGAAAGAGAGATAGAGTTCTCCATTGACTTGGTTCCTGGTGTGGGACCAATATTTGTGGCACCTTACCGTATGGCTCCTCTGGAGTTGAGGGAGCTGAAGGTGTAGTTGGAGGACCTACTATCCAAGCAGTTCATCAGACCGAGTGTTTCACCTTGGGGAGCACCGGTAATCTTCGTGAAGAAGAAGGACGGTAGTATGAGACTGTGTGTGGATTACAGACAGTTAAATAAGGTTACTGTGAAGAATAAGTATCCTCTGCCACGTATTGATGATCTATTAGATCAGCTGAGGGGAGCCAGAGTGTTCTCCAAGATAGACCTGAGATCCGGATATCACCAAATTCGAATCAAGCCTGCAGACATACCTAAGACATCTTCCGGTCTAGGTATGGTCACATTGAGTATCAGGTCATACCTTTTGGTCTGACGAATGCCCCAGCTGTGTTCATGGATTATATGAACAGGGTATTCAGGCCATTCTTGGATCAGTTTGTGGTGGTGTTCATCGATGACATACTGATCTACTCCAGGACGGAGACAGAGCATGCCGAGCATCTCAGGACAGTCCTTCAGATTTTGAGGGACAAACAATTGTATGCTAAGTTGGCCAAGTGTGAATTCTGGTTGACAGAGGTAAAGTTTCTTGGCCATGTGATCTCAGCAGCTGGTGTTTCTATGGATCCCAGCAAGATAGAGGCAGTGATGTCCTGGGAGAGGCCCAAGGACGTATCTGAGATCCGGAGTTTCCTGGGATTGGCTGGCTATTACAGGAGGTTCATCTAAGGGTTTTCCCAGTTGGTGGTACCTCTGACTCGACTCACACGGAAGGGGGTTCCTTTTGTCTGGACCCATGAGTGTGAGCAGTGTTTTCATGAGCTAAAAGAGCGGTTGACCACAGCTCCAGTGTTGACTCTTCCTGATCCTGAAGGAGTCTTCGAGGTGTTCTGTGATGCATCCAAGCGGGGACTAGGGTGTGTGTTGATGCAGGATCAGAAGGTTGTTGCCTATGCTTCCAGGCAACTGAAGCCTCACGAAGAGTCTTATCCTACTCATGACCTGGAGTTAGCAGCTGCGGTATTTGCTCTGAAGATATGGAGGCACTATTTGTATGGTGCCAAGTTGATAGTGTTCAGTGACCACAAGAGTCTCAGATATCTCTTTGATCAGAAAGAGCTGAATATGAGACAGAGGCGTTGGATGGAGTTCCTGAAGGACTATGATTTCGAGCTGAGATACCATCCAGGCAAGGCTAATGTGGTTGCTGATGCTTTGAGCAGGAAGAATGTGACTGCTGCATGCTTGATGATCTCTGATTGCAAATTGATAGAGCAATTCAGAGATATGCACCTGACGGTGGCTGAAGGTGCTCATGGTCTTGAGTTGAGTAAGATCAAGGTAGATAATGAGCTGATCAAGAGAATCCGAGAAGCTCAGCAGCAAGATGATGCAGTGAGGGCCATGATTGGTCAACAGGATGTTTCCTGGGAAGACAATGACTTGGTGATGTACCGAGATCGGATTGTGGTGCCTAAGGGCGAGTTCAGAGATGTCGTCTTATCTGAGGCACATCAGGGCCAGTTTAACATTCATCCAGGAGCCACTAAGATGTATCATGACCTGAAGAGGAATTTCTGGTGGCCAGGGATGAAGAAGGACATAGCCGAGTATGTGGCTAAGTGTTTAGTGTGTCAGAAGGTGAAGATTGAGCATCAGAGACCGTCTGGTCTGCTTCAGCCTTTAGAGATCCCTGAGTGGAAATGGGACAGCATTTCCATGGATTTCGTGGTGGGATTACCGAGGACTCAGAGTGGATGTGACTCCATCTGGGTGATTGTGGACAGGCTGACCAAGTCCGCTTATTTCTTACCTGTTAGATCTGACTACACTACAGAGAAGTTGGCCCAGCTATATGTCAGGGAGATAATGAGGTTGCATGGAGTCCCTGACAGTATTATCAGTGACCGAGATCCTAAGTTCACCTCCCGCTTTTGGGGTGCACTTCAGGATGCTTTTGGGACCCAGCTCAGACTCAGCACAGCTTACCATCCTCAGACAGATGGTCAGATGGAGAGGACCATCCAGACTCTGGAGGATATGCTAAGAGCTTGTGCCTTGGAGCAAGGTGCTAGCTGGGACAGATATCTACCTCTGGTGGAGTTTTCCTACAATAACAGTTTTCATGCCAGCTTGGGCATGGCACCTTATGAGGCTCTGTATGGCCGACGGTGCAGGACTCCAGTGTGTTGGACAGAGATAGGAGAAAGACAGCTCCTTGGACCTGAGATGGTTCAAGAGACTTCTGAGCAGATCAAAATGATCAAAGACAAGTTGATGAAGGCTCAGAGTCGACAGAGGAGCTATTATGATCAGAAGCACAGACCCTTGCAGTTTGAGGAGGGTGATCATGTGTTTCTGAGACTATCTCCAGTGACGGGCGTAGGACGAGCTTTGGGTGTGAGGAAGCTGAGTCCTAAGTTCATTGGTCCATATCAGATTCTTGAGAGAATAGGACCAGTGGCATACAGGCTAGCTTTGCCTCCCCAGTTGTCAGGGCTGCATGATGTGTTTCACGTGTCTCAGTTGAGGAAGTATGTGGCAGATCCCTCACACGTGGTTGATCCTGACACAGTCCAAATCAGAGAGAATCTGACGAGTCCTACACGGCCCTTGAGGATTCTGGACAGAATGGAGAAGCAGATCCGCAACAAGACCATTCCCAAAGTTAAGGTACAATGGGAAGGAAGATTACCTGAGGAAGCGACTTGGGAACGAGAGCAGGAGCTGGTACAGTTGTATCCCGAGTTGTTTACCAGGTATGATTCTAATTTTGCGGACAAAATTCTTAAAAAGGTGGGGAGAATATAATAACCTAGGTTTTTTTTAAAAAAAAGGAGTAAAAGAAATAAGAATTTAAATTATAAAATTCTGTCGCAAAAGCCTTAGTAACGAATTTAGTGACGGAATTAGCGACGGAGTCTGGTACCAAGAGCGCCAGAGTGGCGTCAAGAGCGCCAGAGTGGCGCCAAGAGCGCCACAGGTGCTGGAAACTGGCGCCAAAAGCGCCACAGGTGCTGGAAACTGGCGCCAGGAGCGCCAAAATGGCGCCAAGGGCGCCAAATGCACTGAACTTTGGCGCCATCAGCGCCAAGGTGGCGCCAAGGGCGCCGCATATCGGTCAGGGGCAGTATTTAAGGGCCAAAACGCGGAAAAAAGAGAGGAAAACCAGTTTCTTCTTCCTTGGACCTCCCAACCTCCATTAGAGCTGTTTCCAAGCTTTTAGGGCCTTATATACTAGCCTTAATACGTCCCTTTAGCTGTGAAACTTGAGAGAAACCCTGAGGAAGCTATAAGCTTTCATCCTTTTCTTTCAAAAATCCCTTTTGGTGAGTTTTCCTTTTTGAAGGAAAATTTCTGATTCTCGAGTTTGGTGAGGATTGACGGCCTGATACGGACAACAGAGCTCGAGAAAGCTATCCTGAGGCTTTTCTAGTCGTCACTGAGGTAAGAAACTCGAGTTTTACCGGTTAATTTGGGATTTGGGGGTTCCTGTGAATAGTGACCCATATGAGTTGGGGCTAGAATTAGCCCAGGGTCCAGTAGGAAAACTTGCTCAAAGCGAGTTAGTGATGAAAGATTAGCTTTCGGTTTTTGATTTAGATGACTTTGAATTTTGGCTCTGTGACCTGTATGTGTGGCCTTTGTGATAAATCACTTGTGGAATTGAGGCCATTCTAGAGCCTTGATTATGTTTGATATGAGTCTGTGAGGCTGATGGAATGGTGCCTTGAGCGAGGTTTGGACCATTCCAGTGATAATTGTATCATGAGGCTGAGGAGAGCTTATGCCAATTATGTGTTGCTTTGAGTCTGAGGTGACTCAGAGGCGTGGCTTTCAGCCTTGAGGGACCTTGTGAAGGTCTGTGATAGCCTAGGGTGGCTGAGATTGATTGAACCCTAGGATAGGAGAATTCTGATATGTTTTGTTCTGTATTTGAATGCCTGTGTATTTGGTTTTGATATGAATCCATATGCCTTGATTAGGGCTTGATAGTGAGACTGTTGGTGGCGGGAGCCACAGAGCAGGGATCGGACCACAGACTGAGACCTTGCCAGGTAAGTTCAGTGTCCTTGGGGATGAATTTCCACTTGGTTGTACACCACACTCCAGGGGAGTGATGGTCATGATTCATAATGCATGCATTGGGTTGTTGCATTGTTCTGATTAATATGGTTGCATCTGTGATTGGTTATGCTATGATTTGGGCGTTGAGGGTTCTCAGCCATATGATTTAGGCGTTGAGGGATCCTCCGCTAGGCGTTGAGGGACTCTCCGCCATGTGAATTGGATTAAGCGTTGAGGGTTCTCCGCCAAGCATTGAGGGATTCTCTGCCATGTGTGTGAGGCGTTGAGGGTTCTCCGCCATGTTTGGATGTATGATACATTGCTATGAGGGCCAGTGGGCCATTTGCTTGTTATGATCTGTTGCTTGTGTTGTGAATAGTGGGCCAGGGTGGGGATGATTCTCCATGGACCCTGAGCTTACTGAGATATGTATCTTGTAATATCTGGGATATTAAGCATATGTTTAAGCATGGATTAAGTCGAGCTAAGCTTAGGATTAAGCGTATGTTTTATGAAACATGTTTATGCTTGATAAATCCAAGAAAGGGAGCTTAAAAGGGTGAGGGAATTGTGTCTGGCATCGGGCGCTAACCGCACGGGATGCCTAAATCAGGCCAATGGCCTCTGCCATGCCACGCTGATGGCGTGGGAGTCCACGCCAAGAGCATGGGAGGTGCCCTAGAAACCTAGTTTCCCTCTGGAGTTCCACGCTGGTAGCGTGGAAGCCCACGCTAATAGCGTGGAGTACCCGAGCGTATGGCGCGATCAGCGCGGGATATGGCGCTATCCGCGCCAGGTTTAAAGTGTGGCGCGATCAGCGCGGGACCTTCGGGCAGCCTATATATATAAGGTCATTTGGATGAAAATGGAGGGAGAAAAGAGAGAGGGAAGCCATTGATGAGCGTGTGAGCTTTGTATCTTCTCCATCGTTCATCTAAACACCTCCGACCCAACTAAGAAAGTGATCAGAGCCCCGAGAGGAGAGAAAACCCCCGATTGATTCTCGAAAATAGTTGAGAAATAGTGAGATTGATTTCCCTGAGAGAACCTTTGAGAGCTCGTGGTTTAAAGGCGAAGGAGGCCTTGATTGAGCGATCTATCCTGGGGAAAGTGATTCCCTGGTGCTTCTGAGCATCACAGAGGTAAGAAACTCGAGCTCTAACCGTTGGTTCTGTGTATTTGATTTTGGGGGTATGGGGTTATCTTGAGGGGTGTTTTTGGAGGTGTTAGAGCCGTTATCAGGCTTGGACTCTGTAGAGTTTTATGCTCAGAAAGGTATTCTGAGGAAGTTAGAGCCTTGAATCATCTTTAGTGATGAAGTTTGATTTTGGCTCTGAGTATGCATGAGCAGAGATAAAAGGCTAGTAATATGACTAGTATGAACCTTAAGGCAGTTGACAAAGTTGCTCATGGCCTGGTATAGATGAGGTTTATGAGTTTAAACTGTTGATAATGAGAAGTTGGATTTTGAGCAGGCTTAAGCAGAAACATACTTCATATTAGCCTGATCAGAGTCTTTGTAGAGGCTCTGTGGCCTTGATAAGGCTAAGAGAGATCCTGTTAAGGGTCTGAGAATCACTTGTATAGTGATTTGGTATATGTTATATGGAAAGGATGATAGTTTCCTTTCGTTTGAACGGTTTAGAACCGTATTTTGATATGTTATGTGTTGTTCTTGTGTAGGACGTGAGCTTGATAGCTCTGGTGGTGTTGACCACGAGGCCGGGAGAGCCGGTGATCTGTTGAGAGCAGGTAAGCTCTTGGTTCTTGCTTGTGTATCCTTTACTGTGTTCCACCATACACCAAATGAGGTGGTGGTTTTGTGATACTTGTATGCATGTATATGACTGCTTGGATTGTTGATTGAACCCTATGATAGGGGAATTGATATGAATGGCTGTGAATTGCCTGATTGGTAGCATGCCTGATTGTATATGAACTTGAATATGCATGCTATGCCTGACTAGTATCCTATGGTAGTAGGATAGAGGATATGTGATTGAGTAAGACCTGATGTGAGATGTTCCTGTGATATAGACGTAGCCTCCTACGTGGAGATGTTCCTATATCTACAGAGGTAGCCTCCTCAGGCAATTGTATTGAGATGAGACATGAGATGTTCCTGCAATATAGATGTAGCCTCCTGCTTGGAGATGTTCCTATATCTGCAGATGTAGCCTCATGATACAGAGATGTTCCGGGTATGTAGATGTAGCCTCCCTGGGTGGAGATGTTCCTACATATTCGGATGTAGCCTCTGATAGATGGACTGAGATCCTGCCAGGAGATGTTCCTAGTATATAGATGTAGCCTCCCTGGGCGGAGATGTTCCTATATACATAGATGTAGCCTCTGCAGGATAGTGACAATTGTTATGTATGGCTGTATACCATGAGTATACCCTGGTCTTGGCAGATGATTGTGTATTGATGTACACTGATGATGATTTGACTGATTGACTGTTGTGATTGGATTGATATATATATGTGTGTGTTTGTTAGTGAACCAGGGGAAGGAAATACCTTCAAGGGCCCTGAGTTTACTGAGATTTTATATCTCACCCATTTGTGGGACTTATGTTGCAGGTGATACCTCAGGAGGAGCAGATAGATCCCAAGGCAAGAAGCCTGTGCAGGGATAGCTGCTGTTTGCACACCTTAGGCTAGATGATACGAGCTTGTGGCTCAAATGTTTTGTATTAGCCTTTGGTTTTTTTTTATTTTGATGTACCCTGAGGGGATATTTGTATAGTTTTGTACCTAAACAGTTTATGATGTATATTCACCATATTATGATGTACAGTGTTATACAGATGACATTTGATGATATCACACTGTTAGTATATGCTTCCAAACTGCTTAAACTCTGATTGATTATGTGTTTGATTGTGATTATGCTTGGTAATGACCCTGATTAATGAGGGGGCGTTACATATCTCACCCCGTTTGGGGGATTTATGATTTCAGGTGACTCTTCAGGACGAAGAGAGCAGTCTCAGGGCAGGAGGCCCGAGTAGAGACATTCCTGCTTTGGCTGATAGCAGCAGATGGAGCTTGAAGGCTCATTTTTTTGGTTTTGTTTATGTTCTGTTCCCTCGAGAAGGGATTGTATAGTTCTGTATACCCTCGAGGAGGGCAGATATTCTTTTGTTTCACCATGATGGGGTGAAGAACTGGATGTATGTATATGTACAGAACTATAGATGTTATAAGATATAACGTTCATCCTGAGTAAAATGGTTATATATCTGATTATCTGCTTATTTGTTCAGAATATCTGTCTAGCTGTGTATGATATGAGAAAACTGGATCAGCAGGGGTTTGAAATCTATTTCTGTTGTGTGTGATGTTGTGTTTGGCTTTATTCCATACATAATGAATCAAGAAAAATGATTCTTTGCTTCCGTTGAGTTTTTGAACTATGTTTAAGCGTTAAACTGATATTATTAATGATAACGCACCGGAGGCCTACGGGGGTGTTACACGCTGAATTTGGTTTTCTTTTGTCTGCTAGGTTGGAACGGAATAAGTTGGCACAATGGTGTGTCTTTACGGAGCAAGATAGTATCAATAATGTTTGTTAACTTTAGTGGCACATCAATTTAATAGGCCATTTTGAAAAAGGGAAGAACATGTATTAGATAATTTGCAAATAGCAGTTAGATCATATTTTAATTACTTAGAAAAAAGAATTAACAGTACTCCACAACAACCGCATGTTTTGGTCTCAGTTTGTTGTTGACAATGGCTGCTTAGGGCTCAATTCTAGTTGACAGCGAAGGCTACTGTACATTGACGTCGAACTCACAATCTGTGTGCAGCAGGATATGTACTACTAGATTGAGCAAATGTTGCTGTAATTGGTGCATGACCACATTATGTTTACTATGATACCTATTGTTGCAAGATTCCGCTACTTCGGCTACCATCGTGTAATATAAGAATGTCTAACAATAAAGGTTGGTCCCTCGAGTATGGTTAAATTTGAAATGAAGAGTTAGATAACATGTTTATCAAATTTTTGGGGAGAGAAGGGGTGTTTAAAATTGTTTTGTTATTTTTTTAATTGACTTGCTTTATAAACAGAAGTTTCTATTAGAGTTAATCTTGGACAGCAAAAGTTGTCTTTGAAGAATGATTTGATCTTGATCTATTGTGTACATAACGTTTTCACAGGTATTTAGGAACATCATTGCATCTTCACAATCACATCTGCCATGCATTTACAACCTATTATTGATTTTCGTTTTTGGGGTGATAACCTATCCTTGAATCTTGATCACTGAAAAAACTGCGGTAATGAGATAAAACATAGAGGCCAATGATTCTCAAAAAATGCTGAACTGTTTCTCTCATTCACTCATTATAAGATAATGCACGTACATGAGAAGCCTTTGTTGCATGTTTAATATCAAAAGGACTATGATTTTATTGGTCTGATTGTGTATACCAGTGATCTGTACATTTTTTTCTTCTTTTCTAAAGTTTTATGTGGTACTTAGTGGATGATTGAGTTGTCCTTTTGCTTTGCTTAAAACAAATGATTAATCATAAAGGAAATTTCAACCGCATTAAATTTTTGGAATGCATTGGGGGGTTGTGGTGCATGAACCAGAGGCATTCACTTATCATGATGACTTAAGGAAGCTAAAGTTATGGGTAAACTTGGTTTATTGAGATCAATGCAAAACAAGTCAGTTCATATTTACAGTTGAATTGTGCAATTAAAGCCTCCTATGAATTTACAGAAGATTCTGCTTAGATTGATCTGGAAAGTAGCAACAGAACTATTTCAAGCTTTGAATCAAGTTGTCTTCATTTGGAGTGCCCAAATCCATGTTTTCTATATTTAAATCTTTAATTAATGTTAAATGAACTTCCATAATATTATCAACAGACAACAATCTAATCAACTTCGGATGAAAGACCGATGTTATACTCGATAGCAATGCTAGCATAGGTCAGCAATGTTAAATAAACTTACTTGATGATATCTTCAAATTTTTACAGCAACAAAAAAAGAGGAATATAAAAGTCAAAGTGAAGAGCAAATTAGAGGAACAGAGAAGTCAAAGTGGAGAGCAAAATACCAAAACAGAGAAGTTGAAGTGGATAGCAAAACAGCGAGTATTAAATATCGACCATGAACTTGAATTTTAGAGCAAAGAATGAGAGAGAACCACTCCCTGTAAACAAACAAAGTTTTGGGTTTCGGGGTTTGGGAGATAACGAATAACAGAGTTGACAAAATTCTATCATATAATGTGGAAAATAAGGAACACTCACACTTAACCAAGAGGGGGGGTGAATTGGTTAAGCTTGGTAAATTAAAATTTCTTTGTACAAAATCAGAGTTTAAAAACAGAGTTCTAATGCCCTTTGGATCTTTATCACAAAACCAAATGAATATCTTTATCCAAGATCAGTCCAAGACTAGTTATGCTACAAGATTCAGTTCACAAAACAGAGTTCACACAACAAATAATGATAACTGCAGAATATAAATCAAGATAAGAGATTTATACTAGTTCACCTCAAACCCTATGAGGCTACGTCCAGTTTCTTCTACTCAACACTAGAGCAGAGTTCCACTATTGTAAATATTTTCTTACAAGCAATTACAAACTTCTCTTCTTCAACCCTAGAAGAAGTTCAGAGATCTAAAACCCTATTAGATCCTTAGAAGCTAAACCCACACTGAGCACACTACTCAGCTGTACTTGGAGAAACCCTATCTCCCTTGGAGAAACACTATCTCCTCTTGCAAGAAAACCCAATTACAATAGAATCAACAAAACACAATATTACTGCAGAAAATTTAACACCCACAAGAGTTTAGGAAAGAATTCACCTGATGATCCAAGATTGAAATGAATATGAATGAAAAATTCAGGTTGAATGCAAACCAATTGATGCAGATCAGCTTTCCTAAGATTTTGTGGATGAACAAGCTTGCTTCACTAACACCTTAGTGATTCATGAATGAAATAATGGAATTAAGACTTAAAAGAACTCAGAGGAATGCCTAGGTAATGCTCAGAACTCGTAAAGTTTAAGATATGAGTCAATGTGTGTTAGTTGTTGATCACAAAGGCCATGAGTTCTATTTATAGACAATTCCGTACCTAATTTAATCGATTAAATCAGCTCCAACGGCTAGTGTAATCGATTATTTTTAACGTTAGGACTCAAATAACGGCTAGAGTAATCGATTAAACCGAGACGTAATCGATTAAATATCCGTTGAAAATTTCTCATAACGGGCAAAATAATCGATTACATCGATTCGTAATCGATTAAAACAGAGTATGTGAAGAGCCTGGATGAACGAAATAATCGATTACAATTATTGGTAATCGATTAAACCAGAGTGTGTGAAAAACATGAATGCACTGAATAATCGATTACATTTAGTGGTAAGCGATTAAACCAGAGAGGCTGCATTTTCTAAATAAGCATGTAATCGATTACAATTTACTGGTAATCGATTAAAACAGTCTCGTGGTAAAATCCTAAGTGCATGTAATCGATTAAATCGATGCCGTAATCGATTACATTGTTCATATTTTGTTTTCCAGAAAGCTTATGAACAAAATAATTGATTCTGCTGAGTCTGTAATCGATTAAAACGATTGAATGCTTGTTTTCTCAAAATATTTGGCTTTTTCTAAGTTTCAAAACAATGGCTTAGGTTTTAGTTGATGCAATGCATAAATCGTGTGCATATGAATGTGTATGAGATGCAATCAAAGCTTGGATCATCATGGTGTGTTCAATCCTTTACATTGAATCACAAAGATCTTCATTCCTTGAGCCATGTTGAAAGCTGATGCAATCAAAGCTTGGATCATCATGGTGTGTTCAATCCTTTACATTGAATCACAAAGATCTTCATTCCTTGAGCCATGTTGAAAGCCATGTTGAAAGCCAAAACATCAAGCCTTGTTGTCCATTGATTCTTCACTTGATTCATTAAGCTCCCCCTCAATCCAACAATCTCCCCCTTTTTGGCTTTAAACATGCCAAATTTTCAATTGAAAAGCAATGGGTCTTTGTGATTTAATGGGAAAGCCTTTGTTATTTCTGCACTTGTGTTTTTCACCTGAAAATCCCAAAATTCTCTCGAAGAACAAGTGTTAAACGTATCTGAGCTTGAATCATTACTTAATGTTATTATATATGAATCATTAGCAACCAATTTCGAGTCTTAACTCCCCCTATATTTTCCAAATTGTGCAACTGCAATTTTTGGTCAAAAATAGCACGAAAAACAGAGGTGATCAGAGCTTATTATCAACAAATCAGAGCTTATTATCAACTTATAATTCGTTTTGATTTTCAATTTTTTCTCCCCCTAATTTGGCTTTTTAAAGACAAAAATTGAAGGCACAGCGGATAATAAACAGAAAGCACAAATTTAATAGAAATTAAGGAGTACATATGGATAAACGAAAAACAGAGCACAAGCATTGCAACCATAACAAAGTTCAAGACTAAGGCCTAAGATTCTGGTGATCCTTCATCCTTCCTAAGAGAATACTCTATATGATTTAATCTGTCATTAATCTCCCTAAAGGATCCTTGAACTTCAGCCTGGAAGTCATGTTGCTGCTTCAAAAGATCATCCATCTTGCTAAGCATTAAGTCTTCAAATTGTGTATGAAGAGATGGCTAGGTTTGATGTCCAAAATTTGCAGAGCCTTCTTCATGTGGACTGTCAGGCACAAATTGCTCCTCTTGTGGCTGAGGTGGTTGCTGTCCTATAATCCAACCATCTGGAGTTTTGTGCAGGCCAAGCTTGGAGAGGTGCTTCTCTTGAATCAGGCTGTTGGAGGCATTGGTGTTGTCCACTACCTCATTGGACACATCTACACCAAAGTAATCTATGAATCTTGAAACAAGAACTGGATATGGAAAAGGATAATTGACAAGTCTCTTTGCTTTCATCATTATCTCTTGGAAGATGAGTACCCAGTTCATTGGAATTGAATTAAGGAGACCATACATGATTTGTAGGTCCTTATCAGTACATTGGGCATGGTTTGTTGCCCTTGGAGTAAGAATGTAAGTGATAAGGTAATGAAGAAGACGATTTTCAGGAGCCATAGGGCCGGTGCTAAGTCTATTCCTAATGGGTTGATTTGGATCACTCAAACACTCTCTATAGGTGCCCATTTTTGTGTAGCCTTCTGGACTTTCTATGAATTTCCTCTCACCCTCATTAGTTACCCCAGCAACTGTCTCCCAAATCTCAGGGGTAATCACCATTTGAACTCCCTTGACTGTGGTTTTAAAGTACCCTTGCATTGAGGCTTTACCACAGGTGTAGAAAACTTTAACTAGATCAGGGTAAAAGGTACCCTTCATTTCCATGAATTTTCTAAGATCTTGGGTCTCTAAGAGTGCTGGAAATAGGAAACCTTCCCTAATGAACCATTCTAGGCTAATGTATTTGGGTGAACAGATTGGTTTTGTGGCATTGTACTGAAGGTAAGTCATTTTGTCTGATTCCTTATTGAACCACATGCTAAGCCTATCTTGTGGAGGCTGAGGTTGGGGGTTGGATGATTCTCCTACCTTCCTTTTTCCGGTTCTAGTTTTCTTTGGTGCAGACATTTTGGATTAGATAGTGAAGAAGATGAGAGAATGGTATTAGAGCAAGAAAATGGTATCAGAGTACTGGCTTGTATCAGAGCAATAGCTTAATGGAATGACACAGACAGAAGAGATCTCAAGAAAGGAGAGTGAGTTTAGGTGCAAAAATCAGATTGAGTCACTAAATCACTATTTATAGGCAAGGATCATGCACAAAACGGCTATAATTTCGAAAAATATAGTTGTTAGAAGCTGTTAATGCAAGTGGGTGGACGTTTTGAGCCGCTTCAGATTTCAAAAATCTGTCAGGAAAACGTGCAACAGCTATAATAATCGATTATAACGCATTGTAATCGATTATTCCGGAGAGAATGAGGCTTAGTCTGAGCAGTGTAATCGATTATTCCGACCTTGTAATCGATTACTTGTGGCTTTCTAGAGGTTGAGGACGATGTGTAATCGATTAAGCTCCATGATTAATCGATTATTTTGTTATGGATGGCCTTCATTCCTAAACTAAGAACAATTTAATCGATTAACACGAGGTGTAATCGATTATTACAGAGCTCTTTGGTTTTTTCAAGGTTAAAAATATAAGCTTGTAATCGATTATACCTAAAGGTAATCGATTACTTCCAGAGGCACACTAATCTTATTACGTGTCAAGTAATCGATTACAGGCCCTATGTAATCGATTATATTATCTTGATTTTGAAACAGAGCTATAATTTAATGAAAATAATCGATTGTTTCGTTACATAATCGATTTTTTAATCTTAGGTAGCAAAAATCAACCCTTTAATCATGTTGAATCAGCTTTTAATCTTTATGTGTAAAAACATATAGCAAGCATGAACTAAATCAGAGCATTCAGATGATATCCATAATGATTCAGTGATGATGGTGGCAGGCAAACAAGATTTATAAACATGTTAACTTAAGTTATTTTCATCAAGGATTCCAAGCATGTTTCTAAGAGTGTAAAATCTATCCTTAGGCAGAGGTTTTGTAAATATGTCAGCAAGTTGATGATGTGTATCAATAAATTCAACCTTAATGTTACCTTTCTGCACATGATCTCGTATAAAGTGATGTTTAATCTCAATGTGCTTGGTTCTTGAATGCATCACAGGATTCTTTGAGATATTAATAGCACTTGTGTTGTCACACAGCAGTGGAATCTCCTTTAACTCAATTCCATAGTCTTGCAATTGTTGCTTGAGCCAAATGCTTTGTGCACAGCAACTACCAGCTGATATATACTCTGCTTCTGCAGTTGAAAGAGCTACACAAGCTTGTTTCTTGCAATGCCATGATATAAGTGAGCTTCCAAGAAGATGACAAGTTCCACTTGTGCTTTTTCTATCAAGCTTACATCCTGCAAAATCTGAGTTAGAATAACCAATTAAATTGATAGATGCATTTTTAGGATACCATAACCCAACTTTGGGTGTTGCCTTGAGATATTTGATGATCCTTTTCACAGCTGAAAGATGAGACTCCTTTGGGTTTGTTTGATATCTTACACACAAACAAACACTTAACATTATGTCTGGTCTGCTAGCTGTTAGATAGAGTAGTGAACCAATCATTCCTCTATACTTGGATTCATCTACTTTCTTTCCTTTTTCATCTGAATCAAGATAAGTTGAAGTGGCCATGGGTGTTGCTGCATCTTTGCATTTATCCATTTCAAACTTCTTGATTACTTCAAGGCAATATTTAGATTGACTAAGGAAGGTTCCATTCTTCAATTGCTTGACTTGTAATCCTAAGAAGAATGTCAGCTCTCCCATCATAGACATCTCAAATTCCTGTTGCATAGCTGTAGAAAATTCTTTGCAAAGTTTTGGATTAGTTGAACCAAAAATAATATCATCAACATAGATTTGAACTAACAAGATATCATTCTTTTGCTTCTTAATGAACAAAATTTTATCAACATTGCCCCTTATAAAAGATTGGTCAAGTAAGAACTTACTCAGCCTTTCATACCATGATCTAGGTGCTTGTTTAAGACCATAAAGGGCTTTCTTTAGTTTGAAAACATGATTTGGATGCTGAAAATCAGAAAAACCTAGAGGTTGTTCAACATAAATATCCTTCTCTATATAACCATTTAAAAAAGCACTTTTCACATCCATTTGAAAAAGTTTAAAACCCATAATACATGCATAAGCAAGTAGCAGCCTAACAGCTTCTAATCTTGCAACTAGAGCAAAAGTTTCTTCATAGTCAATGCCTTCCTCTTAGTTGTAACCTTTTGCAATCAATCTAGCCTTGTTTCTAACTATGACTCCACTTTCATCCAGTTTGTTTCTAAAAACCCATTTTGTACCAATAGGCTTAATGGATGGTGGTTTAGGTACAAGTTCCCACACTTCATTTCTTTTAAATTGATTTAATTCTTCATGCATGGCATGCAACCAATGTTCATCTTGCAAAGCATGATTGATATCTTTAGGTTCAATTTGAGAAACAAAAGCCATATCACAACATCAATTTCTAAATGAGGATCTAGTAGAGACTCCCTTTGATACTTCACCAATAATGTTGTCTAGTGAAAGATCTCTAGTGGTTCTCCACTCCTTTGGCAGTTGTTTTGATGTTGATGAACCTTCTTCAGTATTTGATTCATTTTTCACATTGATAGACATCTTCTCCATTTGACTATTTAACTCTGCATTTTCTGCATCATCATCACAGGCTTTTTCTTCTTTTGAAGAGTTAGATTCATCACAGATTACATGAACTGATTCTTCAATGCACATGGTTCTTTTATTAAAGACTCTATAAGCTTTGCTATGTAATGAATATCCAAGGAAGATAGCTTCATCAGCTTTAGCATCAAACTTCCCAAGTGATTTCTTTCCATTATTTAAAATAAAGCATTTGCAGCCAAAAGTTCTTAAGTGAGAAACATTGGGCTTTCTTCCTTTATATAGCTCATAAGGAGTTTTCTTCAAAATAGGTCTTATGAAAAGTCTATTTAAAGTATAACATACTATATGTACAGCATCAGCCCAAAAATACTTAGGTAAATTTGTTTCATTTAGAAGTGTCCTAGCACCTTCTTCAAGTGATCTATTTTTCCTCTCCACAACACCATTTTGTTGGGGTGTTCTTGGAGTTGAAAAATTGTGATTGATTCCATATTCTTCACAGAATTTTTCAAAATCTTCATTTTGTAATTCTCCACCATGATCACTTCTAATTGAAACAATTTTACATCCTTTTTCATTTTGAATAACTTTGGCTAATTTTCGAAATGATTGGAAAGCATCACTCTTGGATTTCAAAAATAGGACCCAAGTAAATCTAGAGAAATCATCAACAATGACTAGTCCATAGTAGTTGCCCCCTAAACTCATAGTTCTTGAAAGACCAAACAAATCTATGTGTAAAAGCTCAAGAGGTCTAGAGGTGGAAACAATATTTTTGCTTTGAAAAGAAATTTTTGTTTGTTTCCCCTTTTGACATGCATCACACAATTTATCTTTCTCAAACTTGAGTTTGGGTAATCCAACAACTAAGTCCTTTTTGATAAGCTTATTCAACTGATGCATATTTATATGACTAGCTCTCCTATGCCATAGCCATGTTTCATCTATCTTACTTACTAAGCATGATGTCTTATGAAATAAAGCATGATCAATGGAAAGTAGATACACATTACCTTTCCTCTTGCCTACATGAATAACATTATTCGTCTTACCATCACAGATCAAACAACAATCTTGATTGAAGGAAATCTTGTAGCCTTTGTCACATAATTGACTAATACTTAGCAAATTATGTTTCAGTCCTTCCACATAAAGTACATTGCTGATCTTGGTTTTCAGGCTATCACCAATGCTTCCTTCACCCATTATCTTTCCTTTGTTATTGTCTCCATAAGTGACAAAACCCCCTTCTTTAAATGTAAGATTCTTGAGCAGGGAAGTGTCACCTGTCATGTGTCTTGAGCATCCACTATCAAGGTACCACAGGGATGAGCTTGCTCTCAGACACACCTATAAAAGAGACAAATTACTTCAAAGGAATAGGTACCCATTTTCTTATGGGTCCTAGTGGGTTAGCTGCTTTCTTTTTCTTTTCTACCCAAATGCATTCACCATTTGGAACATAGAACTTTCTTGCAAAACAATGAAAAGCTGTGTGACCTCTTTCCATACAATAGTGACAAGTTACAGCATTGTATCTTTTTCTAGAAAACCTTCCTTGATTGACTCTTACCCTTTTCTTTTGCTGGTGTTTTGGGAGTACAAACTTAGTTTTCTGCACATTTTCAAAACTCTTTTTGTATCCTAAACCAGAGGTATCTCCATAATGTTTTTGGGCACTCAACATTTCATCTAAATTACATCTTCCCTTGTTGAGTTTCTCTAAGATATCAATCAATTCTTGATTTTTTGAAACTTGCTGTACATACTTTTCTTCTTGATTAATTCTATATTCATCAAAAACTTTTTGCAACATTTCATACTTATCACTAGAAGTAGAAGAAGAGGTGCACATACATCCACTTGATTTGTAACTTGAAGTCAGATTTTTATTTTCTTTCTTCAGGTTACAAATTTCAGTTTCTAGCTCTATTATTTTGACAAGATGTTCTTCTACGCTTTTTCTAAGTTTGCTATTTGACTTAGATAGTCTTTTAGCTTCTTTATGCATCTCTTGAAATGCTAAAATAGCTTGTTCAAGTTCAGAAGTTACCTCTTCATCTTCATCCCGTAGATCATCATTTTCTTCATTGATGATGGAGGTAAAACATAAGTTTGCTTCTTCTGATTCAGCAGAGGAGTCAGAGGTTGAAGAGTCATTGTCTTCCCATGCAATATATGCTCTTCTTGGCTTGGCTTCCTTCTTTCCCTTGCTGTCCTGCTATTGTTTCTTCAAGAATATGGAACATTCTGATTTAATGTGACCAGGTTTGCCACATTCAAAGCAGGTATAGTTGCTGTCCATTTTCTTCGAGTTATTGGAGCTGCTGGTTGTTGAATTGTTCATGTTGCTCCTTGAAAACTTTCTGCCCCTGTTCTTTTTCATGAACTTGCTGAACTTTTTCACCATCAAGTTCATGCTTTCATCTTCCTCATCGTCACTGGATTCTTCATCTATCTCATGTAACGCCTCTCTTTACTCTCTGGTGCTTGGTTTATTTTAGATAGAATCTTGTGTCCACTTTTAAATTAGTTATAAATTTTTCACGAAATTCTTTTCGCTTTGCTTGCTAAATTTACGATAAACGATTTTCCTCACCACGGTTCATGCAAATAAAATTTATTAATACACATTGAATTGTTAACAGTCCAAATACAG
>PYAF01000753.1:280393-332252 GCA_007407185.1 Glycine tomentella | reverse complement strand
AAATATCTAGGGATACATTAGTCATTTCCATAATTGTTCAGGGTAATTTTGTCATTTTTCGCCCTAGGGATATAAACGTCATTTCTAAACTTGTTCAGGGGCGTTCTTGTCATTTTGTCCTAAATTTTTCTACTGCCTTTTATTAACATTTTACTCTCAGTAATTGTCTGTAATTTCCTAAATTTTGGGGTGTTACATCTCAACCTTGGTTGTTGCAAATTTTAGTGCTAGTCCCTTGTTTTTCTTTTCTGCATCTTCACCAAGAGTTAGTTGAGACAATTCAAATTCATATTCAAGCAACTTACCAAAAAGTGCAGCCATTGACATCTTTGATAAATCTTTTGATTCCTTGATGGCTGTGACTTTGGGTTGCCATGCTCGAGTGAGGCATTTCAGAATCTTGATGTTGAGTTCTTCAGTATCAAAGGTTTTGCCAAGTCCTAGGAGATGATTCACTATGTGTGTGAATCTTGTTTGAAGATGTGAAATACTCTCATTCTGATTCATTTTGAACATTTCATATTCATGAATCAAAGAATGCTTTCTTGATCTTCTTACTTCCTCAGTTCCTTCATGAGTGATTTCCAACATCTCCCACATCTCCTTAGCACTTGTACAACGAACTGTTCTGAAAAATTCATCAGAAGATAGAGCAGAAGTTATCATATTCTTTGCTTTAAAATCATATTGAACAATTCTTTTCTCCTCATCATTCATCTCATCCCAATCTTTAGGAACCATGTTATTATCTACCATCTTAATAGGCACTCTTGGACCTTTCTCAATAGCATTCCATGCTCCTAGATCATTGGATTGAATAAAGATTTTCATTCTATTTTTCCAAAAGTTGAAATGCTCCCCCTCAAACATAGGAGGTCTGTTTAAGGGTGCTCCTTCCTTAAAGGTTATTTGTGAGGTGTTCATTTTTGTAAAAATGTAGTGATCTTAAGTATCTTACAAGACCTAGCTCTTGATGCCAATTGTGGAAAATAAGGAACACTCACACTTAACCAAGAGGGGGGTGAATTGGTTAAGCTTGGTAAATTAAAATTTCTTTGTACAAAATCAGAGTTTAAAAACAGAGTTCTAATGCCCTTTGGATCTTTATCACAAAACCAAATGAATATCTTTATCCAAGATCAGTCCAAGACTAGTTATGCTACAAGATTCAGTTCACAAAACAGAGTTCACACAACAAATAATGATAACTGCAGAATATAAATCAAGATAAGAGATTTATACTGGTTCACCTCAAACTCTATGAGGCTACGTCCAGTTTCTTCTACTCAACACTAGAGCAGAGTTCCACTATTGTAAATATTTTCTTACAAGCAATTACAAACTTCTCTTCTTCAACCCTAGAAGAAGTTCAGAGATCTAAAACCCTATTAGATCCTTAGAAGCTAAACCCACACTGAGCACACTACTCAGCTGTACTTGGAGAAACCCTATCTCCCTTGGAGAAACACTATCTCCTCTTGCAAGAAAACCCAATTACAATAGAATCAACAAAACACAATATTACTGCAGAAAATTTAACACCCACAAGAGTTTAGGAAAGAATTCACCTGATGATCCAAGATTGAAATGAATATGAATGAAAAATTCAAGTTGAATGCAAACCAATTGATGCAGATCAGCTTTCCTAAGATTTTGTGGATGAACAAGCTTGCTTCACTAACACCTTAGTGATTCATGAATGAAATAATGGAATTAAGACTTAAAAGAACTCAGAGGAATGCCTAGGTAATGCTCAGAACTCGTAAAGTTTAAGATATGAGTCAATGTGTGTTAGTTGTTGATCACAAAGGCCATGAGTTCTATTTATAGACAATTCCGTACCTAATTTAATCGATTAAATCAGCTCCAACGGCTAGTGTAATAGATTATTTTTAACGTTAGGACTCAAATAACGGCTAGTGTAATCGATTAAACCGAGACGTAATCGATTAAATATCCGTTGAAAATTTCTCATAACCGGCAAAATAATCGATTACATCGATTCGTAATCGATTAAAACAGAGTATGTGAAGAGCCTGGATGAACGAAATAATCGATTACAATTATTGGTAATCGATTAAACCAGAGTGTGTGAAAAACATGAATGCACTGAATAATCGATTACATCTAGTGGTAAGCGATTAAACCAGAGAGGCTGCATTTTCTAAATAAGCATGTAATCGATTATAATTTACTGGTAATCGATTAAAACAGTCTCGTGGTAAAATCCTAAGTGCATGTAATCGATTAAATCGATGCCGTAATCGATTACATTGTTCATATTTTGTTTTCCAGAAAGCTTATGAACAAAATAATCGATTCTGCTGAGTCTGTAATCGATTAAAACGATTGAATGCTTGTTTTCTCAAAATATTTGGCTTTTTCTAAGTTTCAAAACAATGGCTTAGGTTTTAGTTGATGCAATGCATAAATTGTGTGCATATGAATGTGTATGAGATGCAATCAAAGCTTGGATCATCATGGTGTGTTCAATCCTTTACATTGAATAACAAAGATCTTCATTCCTTGAGCCATGTTGAAAGCCATGTTGAAAGCCAAAACATCAAGCCTTGTTGTCCATTGATTCTTCACTTGATTCATTAAGCTCCCCCTCAATCCAACATATAAAACGGATAAATAATCAAGCAAAGTAAGATGATGCTCTTTAAATTTTCAGGTTTAGTTTTTTATGATTCAGTTTTGCAATGGTGTGAACAGATATAAATTAGTGACCTTTTGCTCCTACCTATAAATTAAGGTTCACCATAATCACTATGTTGATATTCTCTAAACCAAATTATTTTATGTGTTTCTTTGCAAAGGTTTCAATTAGAAGATGGTCATGGTTGCGACTTGCGAGTAACAGCCACCCCATTGTGATCTTTGTCCGATCCATCAATTTCTAAGTATATGGTGATCTGTTATGAACTAACTATTGAAATACTAATTATTGACAAAGCCAACATAGTAGAGGATGAATTCAACTTGTTTTTATCAACATATGTTAAAGAATAAAGGTAAGTTGGGTTGGACACATATTCTTATTTCTTAGTACAGAGTTGCAAAACTGTAACTTTTCTTTTGGCCTTTTGGGTAAACATCTGTTCGGTGTCCAACCCAACAACCCATTGTTTTCTAGCATATGTCGATGAAACAAGTTGAATCGATTCCTTTATTATGCTGACTTTATTAGTAATGTTTCAATAGTTAGTCCATCATAGAGCTGTTAGAAATCAAACTCAATTTGCATCTCTAGATTAAGTCCACAATCTATAAGGGTCTGAAAGCTTCTAGAAACATATGGAAGCTTGAAGAAACTTCTAGAAGCATGTAGAAACTTCTAAGAATATATGGAAGCTTGTAGAAGCTTATGGAAACTTCTAGAAGCTTATGGAAGACTATAGAATCTTGTGGTAGCTTCTGGAAACATAAGGAAGATTGAAGAAACCTATAGAAGAGTCTAGAGACATAGTGAAGCAAGGAGTAATGAAGAAGATAGGAGAAGAATCTAGAAACCTCACAAAGCAAGTATAAATAGGGGTAGAGACTCTTGGCTAGGTAGAAAAGTGTCTTGGTTGAAAGCAAGTGTGTAGATGTGAGTGTGGATGTGGAAGAAGCAAATAAGTGTAGAGTGAAAGTGAGCTTGAGAAAATAAGTAGTAAAAGTGAGTGAGTAAAACTCAAAAGTAGTCCTTGTAAAGTTCAAGTGTGTGAAAGTATTTGTAACTTGAGTTTATCTAAATAAAAATTGTTTACTTTCATTTTTCAACAAGAGCACCATGCACTTGAAAGTTGATGGATCGAAGATCACGGTGGGGTTGTTATTATTCGCAGCCATGACCATGTGATAACTGGATACTCCCTGTATTTGTTTTGAATTCTATCAAAAGAGTTGAATTCTTCAATTCAGTAGATCAATAGACAACACAGTGTGTTGAAATTGCTGCAGGAAACAATGCTGTAGGAGGTGTGGATCATCAGTATTTTATGCATGTGCATAGCAAGAGGGATGCAGCAATCTTAGCATTACATTTAATTTGGTTCTTTTTTGTCTACTAAGCTGGAACTGATAAATTGGCATAGTGGTATCATCATGGAGCAAGATAGTTTACATGTTGTGCAACAATTTTGTGGCTTATGTTTACACTTAATAGTAACAAGCATAAGCACATCAAAAAGTCATTTTGAAAAGGAAAATAATGTGTATATATATAATTTGCACGCAGTATTAAACACTTAGAGAGATGCAACGATATTACATTACTCTGAATTTCGTCTTTTGTCCGCTAGGTAGGAACTCATTATTGAAAAATGATAGTATCAATAATGTTTGTTAACTTTAGTGGCTTATGTGTACACTTATAACCATGCACAAGAACTTCACTTCAATAAGTCTTTTAATAAAAGAAATAAGAAACATGTATATAAATCTTTTTCAAATAGAGTTTGATCATATTTTAATTACTTAGAATAAAAAAATTAAAGGTGCTACACAAACAATTGCATGTTTTGGTTTCAGTTTGTTGTTGACAATGGTTGGCTTGGGTCTGAATTCTAGTTTTTTTTTTTTTTTTTTTTGAGTCTCAATTCTAGTTGATAGCAAAGGCTACTATACTGTACAGAAGGATATCTGCTCGATTGAACAAATGTTGCTGTAATTGGTGCATGCCATATTATGTTCACTATGATACTGTTGCAAGATTCCACTCAACCACGGCTACTAA
Organism: Glycine tomentella; assembly: GCA_007407185.1. Classification (NCBI taxonomy): domain Eukaryota; kingdom Viridiplantae; phylum Streptophyta; class Magnoliopsida; order Fabales; family Fabaceae; genus Glycine; species Glycine tomentella. The sequence continues at coordinate 327,529 of PYAF01000753.1, read as the reverse complement.
CGTGTGATTCAAATCAATCAATTCGCACTCTCTAAATCCCTCGATCACTGTCATATTTTTCAAGGGCTAGCACAATAATACAAGAAAAATCTCACAATTAAGGTTGATCCTGCCAGTATGGTAGCAAACAAAATGCACAAAACTGTCAGGAAAAGATGTAGCACTCAATATAACTCCTTTTGTTACCTGCATAGAAAGATGTAGTAACACCCAATATAACTCCTTTTGTTATCTGCATAGAAAGATGTAGTACTCGATGCAACTCCTTTTTTGATCTACATGTACTATTACACTTTGTCTATTTCATATCTTGCTCAATCTTTGTTTAGATGGATAAATTTGAAATGCACGTACATAGCATGTTTATCAAATATATATATATATATATATATATAATCAAGAGTTTTTTCTTTTTTTTTGGGGGGGGGGGGGGGGGGGAGCAATGTAAAATAAGACTGTTATGTTTTTAATTGATTTGCTATATAAACAGAAGTTTCTATAAGAGTTAATCATGTTGGACAACAAAAGTTGCTTTTTCTTTTTTGATTTGATCTTGATCTACTGTGTACAGAAAGTTTTCACAGGTATTTAGGATCATCATTGCATCTTCACATCTGGCATGCATTTACAACCTATTACTGTTTTTTTCTTTTTTGGGGACGATAACCTATCCTTGAATCTTGATCACTGAAAAAACTGCTCTAGTTAAATAAAACATTGAGGCCAATGATTCAAAAAAATGTTAGAACTTAGAACAGTTTGATTTGGCTACAAATATAATGCAAGTACGTGTGCAGCCTTTGTTGCATGTTTTCTTAATATCAAAGGACTATGATTTTAATTGGCTGACTGTATAGACCAGAAATTTGTACCATTTTCTTTTTTCTTTTTTGAAGTTTTATGTGGTACTCGGTGGTGATTGAGTTGTCCATTTGTTTGGTTAAAAATAAATGATTAAAGATAAAAGAAATTTCTAATACAATCCCATGTAAATCTTTTGGAATGCATTGCCTTGGGTTGTGATTTGTGATTTGTGACTTGTGATGCATGAACCAGAGGCATGCACTTATCATGATTGTGCTGAAGGAAGCTGAAGTTATGGTCTCCTATGATTTTACTGGAGATTCTGCTTAGATTGATCTAGAAAGTTGCAACAGAACTGTATTTTGACAAAGTATGGTGTTTCCAGCTTTGAATGGATGTAAAGATTAATAGATAGAAAGGACAAGAAAAAACAGATTGAATTCTAATTTCTAACAAAGCTTTAGTCAAATTGAAAAAAATGATATCATTTTATGTTGGTAATTCGTTTCTGGCAGTGAATCAGGACTGCTAGCTCTACCCACTATTCAGAATTAGCTTGTCCGTTCCTATCTTGCTGCAGTCACTTTTGGTGTCATCATTCCCCGATCTTGAAATCTTGACATTCCAAGAATCAAGGATAAATTGAACATAAATAAAATTCTTTATGTTTTTTACTTGGTTCACCTATTTACCCAATTATTTCACTGCTGGAATTTGGTATTTCTTGACATACATGATGCACAACAGCTAAAAATGTACCATGAAAAAGAGTCACGAGTTCTATCTTTCTGTGACTAATTGTGCCATGTGGGTCGAGCTACACGACCTGCAGGTGATAATATATGAAGTGACAAGCCTCAAGCAATGGCTCATAAATTACTGGACCATATCTGAAGTCATCCACTTTCTCCTAATTTTGATCATACAAATATCTGATTTTAAGTATTACATGGATAGAAAATAATAAGACTAACAGCGTGTTTGGTTACGAGTTTGAATGCATATTTGACTGGTTTCTACATTTATAGAGAAAATATCAATTGTTAGCGTGTTTGGATTCACATCCACGCAACTCAAACGTGGATCACATAAGCAACTTTTAAAGCTTGTTTGCTTACATGAATATTTCCAGATCCAATTGGTTAAAATGACAGCACAAGCAACTTGGAATTGCTTCAAATGACACGTGTCCGTTCTTGACAACACTACACCAAATGCGGTTAGTTGCTTTTGTTGTATCTTGACGCGAAAATTTGATCAAACGTAGATCACGGATGCTAATCCAAACATGCACCAAGTTGTAACTTCTCTGTTTTTTACTAATGTGACGTGATTTTAGATGATTGTACCATGTGTCCAAACACACACTAAGAAGAATTTTACCATGGTACCAAGTAAACCAAAAGTCTATGCACAAACACAAAATAAGAGTAATTGCTATGTTCTTGGTTGCCTTATTTACACAATAACAACAACATAGTTCAAACAGGGACATTGTACTTAATCAAAAATTAAATTTCCAAAACACACGAATGCATTACAATATACACATACAAAACAAGATTTAATTGATTGATCTGTCCTACGTGCTGTTGGATATATTATATCTCTCATTTGTAAGAAATAGAATAGAAACAACCTTTCTCTGTTGGAGATACTTTGCTGCGTGACATATATGATATACCTAGCACCGTAGGATTTGACTTTTCATTATCTACGTACATACACATGCTGCATGTTTTGTTTTTGTGTATTTGTTGGTGTCCTCTACTTGTCCCATTATACCAACAGTGTTTTGTACCCCGAACAAACACTTAAGTTGATGATTACTCCAGATAAGGTCATATTTTAGGGTGTTCATCATTTATCACCATTCACTTGTCAACTAGCGTGCCTTCATTGTTAGGTAGCGGTTTAAGGCTTTGGAAAACTTAACTTGTGATAGTGCTAGGGTCACTCTTGCCTGTCACAAGATACCCAAATCTTTGTCTGATAAGCCAGACATGCTTGCAGCATGGCAGCCAAGTTTCACAGATTTGGGACACAAGCCATGCTGGGGTTCATAGCTGGCCCCTAAAGGCTAAAACCATCACAAACTTCACTTGTCCTTTTCTTCTGACTTTGTAAAGGAACCCAAGAGGCCTTAAAGGGGATCCATCCTCCTTGCTCAACAATAAAATTTGTGGGTGTAGCCTAGTTGACAACTCACATTGAGTTTGTGAAGAAAGATTTGGGTTTTATTCCGCAGAATACATCCTTGGGGAGGAACATGAGTTTAAGTGTGACTAAGTCTCGATCAAGGATTAGTCTTATAATTGGCCCAAAAAGCCGAAGCTTATGATACCTTGCGGTCCCATGAGAAAGCCAAAGGCCTTAATTACTATACTTGCCAAAAAAAATTTGCCTTGTTATAAGAGAGGTTAAAGAGATTTAGCAAGCTAGCTAGGCACCCCTTGTGTTGTGTCTTTGCATTGGACCACACCTAAACGCATCACTGTTTCTGCCTTTTTGTTTTAGGCATTCAATGCTAGTTTGTCTACTTCTCCCTTATAAACGTTTTCTTTTCCATATAAGACATTACATCAATATGGTGGGGTACCCAGTTAAGGCCCCAAGAAGATTGTTTTAGGCCTCCTACTATGAGGTTGTAAACTAGTAAATTCAAAGCCTTTCCTCAATTTATTGATCTTCTGGACTTGGTTATTCTAAGTAGGTAATGAAACCAAACACTCATAAAAGAGCTTGTGCTCAGTTCATTTAATGTTTGGGACTAAGTAATGGCTCTTATTTATTAGCGTATTCCAGCTCATCAATGTCATGTTTATCAACTTCCTAGAGGGATTGGCACCATCTCATTGTTGCACAGACCAATTCTGGTTACAAAACTTGGAAGATTTTAAAAATACTATTAAAAAAATTAAAATTAGGAAGCTTGTAGCTTTCAGGTCTTCAGAAAAGCCAAAGATTTCCCCCATCCTAGTTCTAAATTTCAAATGCGATGAAAGCTTAATCTAAAATGTGTGCACTTTGGACCACAATGTGGTGCAAGTTCTGAAATGGGGTTCAATTTAATATAACAAATAGCGATGTACATAATGTTTGTACACATTTATATATGTGTGGCATAATGAATTTTACTCGTACAGCTTCAGGATAACATGGCCAAATCTAATTATGTTTCTAGTGTTGGCATTTTTGTCTCTGCTTGGGATGATGCTGGCCAATTAGAATAGGATCGTTTCCTAGCACATTGGATGCCGATTGCTGGTAGCAAACATTAACTGAAACAATTAAAAAAGGAACGTTATCATAATAATTTGGTTCACGCATTAGGTGTGAAAATGCTAGTTGACAGAGGTTTTGGGGCCTCCATTTCTGATCCATTGGGGGCCATTCAGAATAGTGATGCATCAACTGCTTGGAACCCATTGGTATTTGGGACCATATGAATCTTTGGATAGTTCCTTGAGAGTTTGAGAAGCAAACATCAACACCTTGGTTTAGAATTTAGAACGTAATTGGGTGTAAATTTGTCTGTGCTAGAAGCAGCTTTACATCACTTGAAAAGATCATGGTGTCAAATTGAAAGAATCAGAATCCCTTTCTGCTTTTCAGATGGAATAAAATGCCATATTTGACCTCCTCTCACTATTAACTAACTGTTGAAAACTTACAATAAAAACTTAACTTTTGCTTGGTAAATAATTTTTGTACCCAAGTTGTGAAATCGATTCCATCATTGATCCGATTGAGTTAATGAATTAGTGCACCAATGATTTAATCGATGGATTAGTAATTAATCCGATTTGACTTGGTATATATTAAAAATTTAAAATTATATGTATCTATTATATATAAATATATAATTAACATTATTTGAATAAGAAAAGTTAATTCATACTCTAAAATCCAAAATAACAATTGATAATAATAAAAAAATCCATTTTTTTAAAAAAATAATCCAAAATTAACATTTTTTTTGTAAAATCGACCGAGTTGGACCAGTCCAACCGAGATTCAGTGACCTAATTGGTCGGGTTTGATCGGATCATCTCGAGTCAATTGCATGACCGATCCAATAATGGAACCACCCCGGTTAGGCCACTGGGTCTCGGTTAGATTGGACCGACTGACCGGACCAAATCGAATTTCACAATTATGCTCACTATGTAATGTGCATGATTTTTAACATCTAACAATAATATTCTTAAAATTCATTTTAACAATGATACTTTCAAGAAAGTGACATAATATAATTTTTTTACATTGATAATTGTTTGAAAATCCTAGGGGTAAGTATAAACAATGGTGGACTTTCAATGCAAACGATCATGACTATGGATCCATGATCAACTTCATTTTTACTAAAACCTTAAAAGTAAAGTTTATGATTAATTCATCATTCAGTTATATATAACTTAACTTTTTCATTTTTATCAAATGTGAGATTTTATCTCACACTTGTATTCTAACAATTATATTTGTGAGTCTTGAATCATTAATTTTTTTTAATAAAAAATGTATCATTCACATTATACAAGCTCAAATCAAAGATAATAATTATAAAAAATAAATTTTTATTGAATATTTGATATAATTCCACACTGATTTGTACTCAAAATGCTAGTTAAATCAAAATATATTCGACTCAGGTCACCCATGCCACGTACTCGATGACCAAGTAAAAACTTTTGTTCACAAGTTTTTGTCTTTCTTCCCCTTACCTTGATGTTGAAACTTGGAAACTATCTAACCTGTGATGAATTATTTTTTTATAAAATAATTACAATGACTTTAAGAATTATGTACAGGAAATTATTACTGGAAACAATTGGTAACGAATTTGTAGCATTTTGGGAGAAGAGAAATCAACAGCTTCACCTTTCCACAAGTAGATATGGCTGTAGCTATGAAGCGGCTATTTTATCAAAGATTGAAGAGTGTGTTTTATTGTGCAGCCTAAGCAGTGTTTCCACTTTCCATGTACTCTAGAAAAACCTTTGTGGGGTCCACTAGCATATATGGTCCTCTTTTATTGTTCTTTTATTTAGACTTTACAGCTGTAAGCAAGAAAAGACCAGAGGAAAATTACACTGAGGGGTTTTAGCCCAAATATGTATTCATTTGAATTTATTAAACAATGGCAAACACAGGATGAGACTAGGTCAAAAGAAAAAGTTCAAAATCACCGAGCTAAGCCCCAAGGCATCATATTATTCTACAATTATTGGTGTGGGGGCATTACATTACTGATCTCATAACCTTTGGTCCTTAGGTGTAAGGCTGTTTCCTTTTGGAAAAACATTTTCCCCTCGAGTTTTTCTCCCTCTGACTCCATGAAGTCATGATGGCTAGCATCCATCTAGTACTATCTTTAATCTACCAAACTTAAAGTAGAGAAAAATATTAATAGAACCAGAGACAATCTTCCTACCAAAATCAGATTTTGTCTCCCATAATAAAATCCCCTACCTTTATGCATCCTATCATAATTTACAATTAGTGGGTGTTTTGTCAAAGTCACCAATAAAACCAAAAACAATTATTATTCTACTCAACTTCTTTGCTTGTTTACTACTCACACTCCAATTCATGGAGACAAACAAATATGGCCCTCTTATGCCTTTAAACTCCTCCAAGAAAAACTGTTCTAAAATACTAAACCATTACATATGTGCGATTCTTATTACATCATACTCACATACATACACTATCTTTATAGAAATTATTTGCATTATACACGTGAAAAAAGCAGAATGAACTTTATTTTTGGTTTCGCACGAGAACAAAGACAAAAATAAAAAATAAGAAAAAATAAAGCAAAGAGAACAACCAAAAGGTGAAGCATGCACTATAGTGAATCCACTAGAATATCATCATAAATCTTTGCATTCATAAAAGAAAAAGGGGTAGGAAGAAAAACAAAAAAGAAAAAAAAAAAATCTCCACGAAACTTAGAGAAAGGGAAGGTTTACGGAATGTTATCCACATGGGGTATGCCACCTTTCTTGTTTCTGTAAAAAGGATGTGCACTTAATTATAGTTAGTCTAATCCAACTAACGACTAACAAAGCAAAGGGTGCATAAGTATTGAAAAGTTAATGCTGTGTATCCCACTACTTTGAATTAGTTGTAAAAGTGTTTCGCCATGTTGTTCGATATGTTCTCGGTTTGTCATTAGTGCTAAAATAGACACGATTAGTCAATTGTCTCCTGCTATTGACTGCAAATGCATAATTATGGTGCAATTAGACTTGATAATTGAACAGATAAAGTGTGACAACTAATAACAGCTAGGAACCAGAAAAACTAATTCGAAGTGAGGTTTATAACTTTATATATATACATGCAGACTTCGTTTTCAAATTATACATCACAGCAATTATCAAGATATGCTGTCTATTTACATCAGAAAGAAATTAACATATATGAAACTCGGGAGCATTCTGACAACTTCTTTATAGCTAAGGACTACCAGATTGGTTGCTCAATTCAAAATGAAAAATTAGAATAAAAATTTTATATTTTAAATACATTAATCTGAAACTGTCAAATTCGCAGCATATTATTTATTATTAGGCATGAAAAATAGAGAAAGCGCACTTGAATACCGCCATCTATATTTTGTTAATATTATAATTACAATGGCATACTTTAAAGTGGTTATCACGCTTGAGAATTTAATTTAATGCATTGAACTAAAATAACGTTACCGTCTAAATTATACTATTGCGTTACGGTTGTTGGATTGGCACAGATGTACAGGAGCTGACCAGAGAGTACAAGTCATATAAACCAAAATAATAAATTATGCTAGGCATGTTCGTCCTTACATGCCTCTAAGATTGTGCAGAAGGAAGAGTATGCAATTAATATTGCACAGTGACAACTCTTTTCAAGTTTCCAACTAAAAGGTTCTAATGTACTATATGTTTAATTAATGCTATCTTACTCTAGTTATCTACCAAATAATGACATGCAAAGGCAACTATAAGTGCTAAAAAAACATGTATAATTAAGAGAAAAACAATCATACATAATGTAAAAAAATTTCTATCATCCAATTACAATCCATGATAATTATTTTAAATATCATATTAATAATAAATTATTATTAAATAATAATGTAAAAATATTTTATAGTCTCAAAGATCATTAAACTTTATAATTAACTATTAGAGGGATTAGGGCCCTACATACAGACCACGCTATTGTTCACGCCCTTCTCGAAGTGCTTGTAGTTAATGAATAATGAATAGTTTGGTGTTGTTTACAGTGGGTCTGGGGTTAGGTTATAGAGTATTAGGATGAGTTCAACATTATAAGACCAAGTTTTCGGCCCTTGTTACGAGGTCAAAAGACTGAATCCCCCAATCAAGAAACCCGCCCCCTCCCCTATGACCAAAACCCCACTGGCCGACAAACTACTACTCCCTTCACATGCAAACAAATCCCTCTTCTTAATGTGTTCAAAAACCCTTCTTAATTTGTTCTGTCTCACTGATTTTTTTTTCCTTATAAAACCACATCATAAGAAAACATATGGTAAAAAAGCTTAGGGTGGACCATTGGTGACTCTCATCTCTATGTAACGGTACCCCTCCAACCAAAAAATTCAAGCACACAGGGAAGTGAATTAGAGCATATACAAATGAACAAACTTGTTCCCAATTTATTATAGAAAATATGATATAAAATATGTCCAAATTTGGTATGGTCTATATGAGACCCATTGAACAAATAAAAAAGAGTGCCTGAAACATAATATAGAGTGCTGATGGATAGTCTTCAATTCTTCATTGTCAACTCTCATCCTCTTCCCTCAGAGATAGACCACTCATTCGTGAACCACCACCTTGCATCTTCAAGAGATGTTAAATGAATGAGGGACATTGTTGGAAATGAAGAGATACATAGAGAGGGGAAGGCACTGAAGTTCAGCAACATGCATGGAAAGATTAATTACCACAATAAATAAAATATAAGACTTCTTTTTTGGTTTGTGAAAGGGGTATTTAATTAAGGAGAGGTGCCAACAATTCCGACAATGACCCGGTTAAGTGGTGACAATTTCAGTTGTTGTCCTTGGGTTCTGCTCTTCTTGAAGAGAGGCTCTGGTGGTGAATATAATGACGACCCCACTGCCCATGAATCGTTGGAACCATCAGAGCAAAATGAAGCATCAATTACGCCACTTGGGCTGCTTGGGATTTGTTCATACTTGCGCTTGCTAGTGTTGTTGTTGTTGTTATGACCATAATTATTGGCATTTGAGAGTTGTAGAATGACATTATAACACTCATCTACTTTCTTCTGTTAAAATGCACACCAGTAAACTAGGATCAAATAATGTGCTTATCATGTGCATTAATGACATTCTCAGCATTTTATTTTAGAGACTTGCTAATTACCCATAGGACATTAAGAAATTAAAAAAAAAATAATCTAAAAATTAATTATAAGAGAAAAAAGTCATAAACAATCCAATTTTAAGCATTACAATAAAAATATTTCTCCTTTTAATTTCTTAATCAATGTCGTAAGGATACAATTAACATTTGTCTTTATTTTAATCTTAATCTAATTAGCATGGTGCTCATGGTCATGTAACTCATGTTCTTCACAATCATGTACGTGGGCTAATGTTAAATAAACAAATAGTACTTTGACATCCTGATCTAGACACTAACCTTGCTAATTTTGAGAACACTCAGAAGCTGATTTTTGTATTCCATCCCACCATTGTGTTCAATCTGGTCTATAACATGCAGCATTGTTGCAGTGGCCAACACAGAAGGAAGACAACCAACAAATCTTGAATCTAGACACAACAAAACATACATACCAAATGATAAGAAAAACAACAACACAACATCCTCATTCATTCTTTGTACTGATGGAAAAAGAGTTAAAAGTCTTAAGTCAACTCAATAATGGTATCTGAAATAGTATAGTCATTATTCTTCTTAAATATGCTTACCTAAAAGCACAGACAGAAGAAGATGCTCACAGCGCCTGAGAAACTCCCAGTGAAGATGTGTTTTCAATCCAAGCCTTCTTATAATGTGATCTAGAAAGGAGAGAGGGGTCACGGGGTGCATCTTCCATTTGAGGGTGGACAGCACCAGCAGCTCCATTCTCTGAATAGTCTTTGCCTCAAACACATACTTTGTGTCTTGCACCTGAAAACACAAATATCATCATAATAAGATATCTACCTATCTATCTATCTAAGATGAATGAACAAAAGCACACACTTGAATGAACAAAGTTTTTAATGATGAACCTACTTGAAGGTCCAAGAGAAGAGGCACTTGAGTTTCTTCAACTTTTGCAGCCAAAGAGATGCAAGTGACAGCCACAAGCTGGATCATCCATGGCTTCTCCCTTTGAAAATGGAAGCTTAGAAGGAACCTATCCAGGTAAGTAACGGCCAGTGTTGCAGTGAGAGCAGAGAATCCATAGTGAGCATTGACTTTCAGCATCCATTCCACTGCCTCACGACGAAGCTGAGAGAGACAAGAGTCCAAATCCACATTATCGTTATTATTATTGTTATCATTGTTATTATTATCATCACTGTTCAGATTGTTATAGCCATAGGCTTCGTCATGTTGAACCTTCTCTTTGGAAAAGAGAGAGTTTAGTTCCTCATCTTCCCAGAACAAGTCTTGCTCCAACAAGAGCAGAGGGAAAAGAGAAGTTCCAGTGTTTGTTGTCACTTCACTTTCTTCATCTTCTTCTTCCTCCTCCTCCTCCTCATCCTCCCACTTTCCTTCATCGCAGTAAAGGGCATCAAAGACAGATGAGACATTTTCATTATGCTCTAGTTGGTCAATGTGGTGCTGAATTGCCATCTTCTTCAGTGAAGAAGAGGGTGTGTAGTACTTTGTTCATTATAAAAAGAAAACACTCAGTCTCACACCCATCACTCCCTTTTTGTTTTGTTTTCTCTCTCTCTCTCTCTCTCTCTCTGTGTCTCAGTGTGCGAAGAGAACTGAGAGTAGATAGATGAAAGCAGAGAAAGAAGAAAAGTCGTAGGCTATGGAGAAAGGTGAAAGGGAGAGATTGATTCTTCAACTGAGTGGGTTTCACGCTTGTCTTTTATATATATTTATAAAATTGCGATGGTAAGTAGTAATAATATACTCTATTCTATTGCTTATATGGAATTCTTTGAGCTTTCGGCGTTCTTGTTTAGTTGGCGACTTGGCGGGCAGAATTGCATAAATCTAACGGCACACACACCAAGCTGGACCCATCACAACAACCTCTTATGTAGTGAATTTAATTTAAGCACATTTTATTCATTATGCTGAAAAAGTTTTGCTCCCTCATTCATTTTCGTGATGCAATTCATTAATCAAGATTATTAATGAAATGTCAAGTACGAGATTGAGTCATAGCATTTTCCTTTTAAGAAAAGATACAATGTGAGAAATGGATTCTCTTTCATTTTCTTTTCCCTCCATTTCTTTTATTTCATAAGTTTCTAAGATAATAAATAAAATGGAAATAATACCCACTTTTAAAGGTAATATTTATCATCTCAAAAATAGAATAAATGAATAAAAAAAAATTTGAGTCTTCATCATATAAAAGATTAGTTGTGACTTTTTTTAAATATCACGAGACGTGACTCTTTACTAAAAATAATGAGATGAATCTTTTAAAGATTAAATTTTTCACTAAAAATGAGATAGTTCACAAATAGAACAGATTTACATGCGAAAATTACTACAAAATAATAGAAGAACAAAAGGTCACCAATTCTTTGTATTCAAATAATTGTTTGCACACAGCTTGAAGAATTGTATTTTTCTTGTTGTTTCTTCTTTTTTTTTAGGACCATCATCTTCAAAGGTTTCTTCTTTAAAATCGCGCTTCATTGTTGCGGAGCCAAGCCATCACTGCCAATTTGCCCCAACAATCTTGAAGTTATAGTATCAATCAATAAATATTGTTCATCAAGACAGAAGCCTTAGCTTAGAAAATATACCGTTTCCGCAAAAAGATTGAATCATATTGTTGAACTTACTCTAAAAGTTGAAAATTAAACTGTGAACCTATGTAAATTGAGTGTTGACTCAATTCAAGTGCTTTCGTCAAATATGATCAAGGACAAGTTTGTTTAAGCTTATTTATTTTAAAAATATATAATTTTTAGTAAAATAAGTGATTTTCTTATATATTACTTAAACTATTTTTACTTTTTTAAGAAACAAATCCTTTCTATATAGAATTCTTTTCACCATTCCTCCCCCCTCCCCCGTTTGTTGGGCTGGGCTCACTCACAGATATCAACAGAAGCAACATAACATGGGCCTAGTTGACCAGCTCATTATTATCATCAAAAGGGGAAAGAAAAATTACACTTCTAAAACGGAAAGGTTAACCTTTTCATGATTTAGCAGCTTCTGTTCGTATAATTTATTGTATATTTTCCTAAAAAATGGTGATAAATTTAAGAGAATGTGCCATACCACATGGAATTTGGCACGTCTAATATTGAATTTTCTGATTACTGGAGATGTTCAGCAGATCGACTATTGACAATTTAAAAATACAAAATAAAGCAGTAACAAGCAAACAGAGAATACAAAAACAACAGCTTATATCAAAATTTTAAATAATCCAGTACACTGTAACAACCTTTTGGTGCTTGCGGCTTGTCCTCAGAAACAATCTCGACTTGTGTTCGTGTGTGGACTGTGTTATGGAAGGAAAAGAAAAGGGGAGACGGAGACAACCACGACTATTAGTTTTTGCTTTAAATTTGAACTTTAATTCTATCCGTGGAGGCATTCTTTTTAGTACATTTTTTTTTAATTTACTGATTAAAATTAATAGATAGTTATGCTACGTTTGCAGTACCATTTTGTGTCACCCTATGATTTGTCCACAATCGGGTGAAACATCCTCTGAATGTCAACGAACAAACTTATAGTTTGTCTTTTGCCTATCTTTATTAGGTTGATATAAGAAAATGTTGTTGTTCACATTTTGCAGTAATATAAGTAAAAAGGAAAAATTGTGAACAACTAATTCTATCCACCTTTTTATATTATTTTATTTCACAGTTTGCTTGTTTATTTATTTATTGTTCTCATTTTCTTTTTCTTATTTTATTGTCGTTTTCATTTTCCTAGGCTACTTTTGTCAACCCAAAACTGGCTATATTTCATAAAAAGGGTGTTTTTCATTTGTTTGGGCCAACAAAAAATGCATTGTTTTTGGGGGTTGTGACCCAATCTCTAACAGGAAGAAGAAAAAAAAAAAAACTAACAAAAGAGAAAGGTAACTTTGCGAGTTATTGAAATCTCTGGAATAGAAGTGAGACTGTGAGATTCATGGAAAAGGTGGACGACGCACAACACCAACATATTTTGAGGACTCATTCCCTAACTTTTCCATATTCTGTTATCATTATGTTGGACTTTGTGACTCCCCACCGTCACCATTAATCTCTCAGCTTAAGTCAAGTTTATTTCTTTTATGAATCTGATTAAATAACTTTATATCCCTCTTCATCATACAGAACACAAGCATGGAATGAGATAAGAGAAGGAGAATAACAAGAGCAAGAAGAAAACTAACGGAAAAAAAAAAATAGAAGATGAAGGAGGAAAAGGTAAAGAGTTTTCATAATTATGATGTTATCATATTTTTAATTATCTTTTAAAGTGTACTTCATATACTTAAAGAAGATAAATTTATAAAAGAAAACTATTAAGAAAATCCAATACTAAACAGTTATTGTGCTGGAGAGATAAACTTGATGGATTTCTTACACTAGTTATCCTTTGTGTTCTTCGTTCTTAAGTTGATTCCTGATTGTTTGATCAAGGGAAACAAATCAAGTTACTGAATGTTTTGCTAAATACAACACTTCAAGCAATTATCTGTACAAGATTTGTGATGTTCGTCATGTTTTTATTTCTATTCCTTTGTTGGTTGATTTAACCCATGCTTTATATCCTCGTAGTTTTATAGCTCTCTTTATATACTAAAAAAATTTGCAAAACCGTTACTTCCAACAATTTTAAATATAAGAAAAAACATTTCATGCACATTATTATGCTAGTTTAAAATATAAACAAACCTTAATAAATTTCAGCATATTTAATGAAATAATTATTAAAATATTCTTCATTTAATTGATATTATATTTTAATTATTTTTTTATTCTTGATATCAAGTTTCAATGAAGAATAATTTATAAAATATATTTTAAATAAAATTAATGATATTAACTAATTTTCTTAATTAATATGAATTATTATATATATATATATATATTCAAGAAAATTGATTAAACTATAAAATCTTAATCATAAAAGTTTTCTAAAATGATCTGATAAATCATAAAATTTCCTACATAATTAGAGATGGAACTAAATAATTTCATGAAATAAAAAAATTAATAATTATTTAAAATTTAGTTTAATAAACATAAAATATGATTTATTCCATAAAATTAAATATAATTACTTTTGACGGAAAAAAAACAAAGCATATTTTTGCAATAATTCAACTTATTAACATATTAAAGTTTGGACAATTGGTTTATCAATTCAAATTGGTTTCTTTATAAATTGTAGTTGGGGGAGGACAAATTTTTTATGTATAACATTAGATGGTAAACAATTGAAATAGTTTGGGGTGCCCTTGGAACATGTACGTGCTTTCATCCTTGTACATAATCTTTTAAAATTTATAAGATTTTTTTTTGTTAAAATAGTATTTTAAAATATCAATTCAATACACTTTTCTAAGTTGAACAGTAAGCGACTTAGCATTTACGCAAGAAATCGAGTATAAACACACCAAGATTCCACATGAAATCAACCTCTTATTATCCATACTAGCATAGATACAAACATTGTCATGCTTGTGTGTATGTATTTTTATTACACTAAATTCAATATTTTGTGTAATTTTTATTATATTAAAATTAATATATCTCATATTCTAATAGATGTGAATATCAGTTTGAAGTATAAAAAATATTCTAATTTAATATATTTTTATTATGTTATATAATAATATTGTATATTATTATGTTAAATTTAATATATTGTAATGATTTTTTTATTATATATTGTAACAACATAATAGTAGAACTACTTAATAAAATAAATGATTAAAAATTAATTACTAAATTGTAATGTGAATTTGAATTTTTTTAAGTAGGAACGAAAGGAGTATATTTTTATGTTTCTATTATTTATCATCATTTATAATAAAAAATTATAAATAAATAATATAATTTTATGTATATATTTTTTCTAAATCAATAAATTCTATCACAAATGTCCCATATCACTTTTCAAAATTATTTCTCTATTGTTAATTTTTTTCTTTATTTCATTATTTAATTCTTGGTCCTTATTTTCTTTTTTATATTTTAAAACCTCATTTTTCACATGCTTTTAACAAAATAGCATAAATTACTAAATTAGTTTAGGACACATGAAATTCTTGGATGAATTTGAACATGATTAATATTTTAAAGAAGAATATTGGATTGTAAAGTACTTTATAATTTTACTGTTCAATCCATATTTAAACTATCATTTTTTTTATAAATTTATTGGATATGTTGTAAAAATATTTATTAACTATTAAGCAGTATTATGTTTATTTCTAATTCAGAGACATGATTCTTTGTATATGCTTCAAAAAAATTACTCCAAATTGACAAAAAAAATATAGTAATTCAAATATAATAAGATAACATATAAATGTAGACTTGATGTTTTAACTATTCATCAGTATTATGCTTGTTATTTTCAGCTGCTATCAATCAGCTTATAAAATGTATGACTTGTGAATGGGCTAAAGACAACATATCATAAGGATCAGCTTGTGTTGTTCCTTCACATACGAATACACCACTTCCCACTTGTAGCGCATAAGGTTCTTTCTATTTTTTTATTGGAGTTAGTTGTTTGACTAAAAGATTCAAAGATAAAATTACTCAGCACCCTCTAGTAGCTAGCTTCCAATTATAAACTTGTAAAGAAGGCCGAAGATAATAGCTCACACAGTTTCGGTACAATGCCCGCTTACCTCAGACTTCTATTCACTTTGATCCAGTTTGTTAAATTTATTATCTTTCTGTTATACATGCTATTGATTATATTGGTTCATACAATTCAATTAGTGATTCCCTGATTCGATTAATAATCCAATGTCTCAATTAGGTTAACGAACAATCCGATTTTTAAAACAATGGTTACAAGAGAGTGGAATATGATATATGTTATACCGACTCTAAATTAACATGGACTACGTATGCAGACTGGGGCACTTGGGGGGTAGGGGAGACCAACACATTTTTTCCATATTCTTATTTTTAACTTGTGCAATAAGCCAATGAAGTAGCCAAATTTATAATTACAACATACAAACAAATGGATGACCAAAATATTGTTGTGTAGGAACTTGCAAGCAATTTTATGTACAAATATGAAGTATTAAGATAACAAAGTAACCCTTGTTGTAGTTCAATCACTTTCGTAGTCTTCATCTCCAAAGGTAAAAACTGAAGCATCTGCAGCCATGGCCTTAAACTCACTTTCTGCACTGGGCACCTCGAGACTGGACACTGTTTTTCCATCAACATTACTTCTTGGCTCACTAGCATGATGAATTGGCGTAGAGCTCTTGTTTCCCAAGGAAATTTGCTCTGTTGCATGTGATAAATTTGCAATTTCATTTGAAAAACTGTTTGATTCGGAGACTCTGGTGTCATTTGTAACTGTTTCAACTGCTTCAGAAGGTGCTTTTGTTTGCTTGCTTCTTGAAGAAGCAGATTGCTCTGCCTCGCCATCTGAAAACACGTCATCTTTATCATGACTATCTGATTCTTTGTCTGCATTCTGTGCAGGGGTGGTGCTCCTTTCCACTGGGGCGGGACTGGCAGGATTGTTACTTGAAGTCTCATCTGATTTCTTTGTAGTAGTTTCAGTTTTAGAAGTTACAACATTGCCATTATAATCCACGAGCACAACCTCAACCATAAATCCCGGAGAAGGCAATTTTCTCTGCCAGAAGTCCATATCAATAAAAATATATGGTTGATAACAAGATTCAATTGTGAATGACAAACATGGAGACAATGAACTCAACAGAAGCCAGACCATTTTCTACTATTACCAATAACCATGAAAACTTACCTTGTCAAAGCCATCCAGATCACTGGTGTTCAATACTTTCCTATTTTCTGTCATCGTTGTGTTCAACCAACTAAGTGAAAAAAGCAAGATATTTCAGTCCAACATAAGACCGGAAACGAAGGGAATTGATCAATGATGAAGAAAATTAATTAATACCAGTAAAAATCTCCTTGGCGATCATGAAAATGGATTTTGAAGTCCCCAGCCAACTCTGTAAGGCCAGGCTCTCCTGGCAAAGCAAAGACCATCACCCCCTTTTTTGGTGCACTAAACCAAAAATCTTCTGGCTGCAAATTGTGAAAGCTCAAGTCACAGAGAAATCCTTCATACTCGAAAAAAAAAAAAAAAAAAAAAAAAAAAAAAAAAAAAAAAAAAAAAAAAAAAAAAAAAAAAAAAAAAAAAAAAAAAAAAAAAAAAAAAAAGACAACAAAAGACAAAATTTTGGAACAACAATTCAATCAAATATTCGATACACTGATGCTGCCAAATTATTAATGAAACGCACCAAAAGCTCCCTGGTTCTCGGATGCTTTTTGGTTGAGAACAACACACCTACACATTAGAAATGGGTTAGAGTCGATATCAAATAGGGCAGTCTGTCGGAGACTAAAATCTTACATTCCACCCTTTCAAAGGGGTCAGCTGTCAGTCAATTCTTGACACAAACAAAGCAGATCATTTACAAAATATATATCCAATTATCACTACTAATAACTAGTAAAGGATACAATTATTTTATATTGTAGAAAGAAAGAACCAGCAAAAAAGAGGTAGAGGTTATCCCTACTTTTCTCTCACTCGTGACTCTCCCCTAGAAACACCCAAGTTAAAACATGGCTAATGGCTTTGGAAGAAAATCCAAACAAGGATATGCCTTCTCAGTTCATACTAAAAGATCTGGGTGCATATCATATACCTAAACATTATATAAAACACACCACAATAGAAATAAGGACAAACATAATTGACTAGGAAAAAAGAGAATACAATAAACAATGAAAATATCAGCAACCTAATCAAGAAAAGGAATAACAATAACATGACATTATAAATCTACTAACAGAATGGTCATGGACTATAAGCAGTAGGAGAATAGTACAAGAATGGCAAGCATACCACTGTGATCTGAGACGGTTATAGAGGGCCTAATCCAGTAAGGGCATCTGTGAAGCCGGAATCCCCTAAGCATGCACCTGTAAAAAACATGATGTCAGTATGCACATTAAGACAGATAAATACTACAGTCACATCTTGGACAGTAAATACCTGCGGGCAGGTGGATTTTCACCATTAAAGTAAGTCAAGACTCGTTCAAAATATTTGACATACCTCTACAGAAAACAGTAAGACATAAGAAATAACTCCAGAACTAAAACCTATTTTCCAGCTAGTAATAACTCCAGAACCTCCAATTCTCCACCTAATTAACACATTGCAAAGCAGAACTTACAATCTGACTAGGCAGAACAAGTCCCTTTCCATCAACACATCTTTTCTGATTATAGTAATCCATTGATTCCTCAGCAGTTGGGAAGAACTGCAGTACATTTTAGTCATCAAATCTTAAAAAAAAATTGAGCACAAGACAGAAAGTGCAAATACCAAGCACGTTAGAAAATGCTTAGAAACTCTTCACCTTTAAGAATACTAGAAGACTAGAAATCATCAACCCTGTCCTTGCCATTCCAGCCTTACAGTGGACAACCACAACATTCTCAATGTCTTCTTTCAACCATGAGTAAGCACTTTCACAGAATGATATAATCAGTTGAATTGGTGGGCAATTGTGGTCATCAAATGGGAAGCTAGCCACCTAAATGAAGAAATTGCAAATTTCAGATGCAAGAATGAAAGCTGTTGTTCAAACAAAGTCCATGAAAATATAATGTGGCATAAAAACCAACATGACTTGAGTAATCTAGGCTGTCTAGCATCATGAGTGTAGGAGCAGATGGTATGATTGAATTGTTAATTGAATATAGATAACCTCAATACTACTATCCCAAAGTGAAGGTTAAAACTGAAGTGATATACCCATGTTTTGAGAAATTTTTAAGACATTTATTAATTACAGATTTACAGACTAAAAGTTTATGGCATATAAATAAAATTTACAACCCTTAAGTAAGTCTATCACATTTGTCCCTTCAAAACTTGAATGAAAATTTAGAAATTACCTTCCCCTCAAACAATGATGCATCATACAACCGCTCAGAACAAAGATTATAAACTTTATATTTATCCTGCATATAGAGAAAAAGAAAAAAAGTCAAATGCAAAACTAAACAAGAAAATGATAACGAGAAAGGCTCACTAAGTTTCAAAGCTAGAGGCACTTTGATAAAAGAAACACTTTACAAGTCAAGTTCAGTGCAATACCACTCACAATTGGAACTTGTTATGGAACTACAAAATATGCAACGACAGACAGAATATATGAAGCATGTGCTCATAAGACATAATACAGAATATTTTGATACTTGAACTAGTATCAAGGAATAAATATTTGACAGGAAACTTGCTTAAGAGAGAGTCTCCCAGTCCCAGGCCAATCATATTGTGTGTGTGTGTGTGTGTAGAAATTTTGTATAAGAGGTTTCCCACAATTAGGGCAAGAATATTACAAGATCTACAAGATATTTGACCTAATTATTCTAATCCTAATTATGTAAAACTAATACAACAACAACAAATGCCTTATCCCACTAGGTGAAGTTGCTACATAGATCATACGACGTCATTTGGCTTGGTTAACCAAATCTTTGGAAATATTATTCACTATGAGATCCCTCTCCTTTTTGCTCTCCCTATTCTAAAAACCATGCAATCTACTCACCTTACTGGCGCTTCTAGTGGCCTTCTATGTACAGCTAATAAATGGAAATAATTACAATGAAATCAATCAAATAATTACAATATTTTATAGTATAGACAATTTTAAATGAAACAAACAACATTCCATACAATACATTATTGATTTTGTATTATAATAAATAAACTACAGAAAAGGCATAAACATAAGAACTTGTAACTTCATGTGTCAGTGTGTTTATATTACCTTATGTTGAGTTTCAAAAAACTTAATCACTTCTTCCATGTGATTTCTGTAAAATCCCTACATTACATATATAGATAGTAAGAATGCAGGTATTTAAGATCAAGGCAGCAACCAAAACAAACATACAGAATTCATTAACTCACCTCAACATAGCCGAAAAACCCAGAGCTCATGTCGCCGGCAGGGAATCCCATTGCAATAATGTTTTCAGTGATATATGTCATATCTAAATCAAAACCTCCTTCCTGAAAAACAAAAAAAGTTAGGAGTATAAAAGTGGACAAGATTATGCATCAACCTGATTCTTTGGGAAGGGAACATGCAATTCCGAATGAAACAAAGAAAATACAAAAAATCAAACTCAATGCACTCACCAGTCACAACAATATTTACATAATAAAATTTTAACAGCTTTTTCAACCAAAGAGACTAGAATGTTCATCATACAGAACACTAAACTATATGACATGTTTTAACAGTGAGAAAGCAAATGTCAGAAAATTCAGGGCTTATATGAATAGGCTCCCAATGATGGGCTTCACCCAATTATAGAAAAGCCAGATAACAAAAAGACATTGATTAGCCCAATTTTTCTTCTGCATTAGATAATAATTGTTACATCAAAAGGTATCTATGAATATCCTCCGAACGATGAGCTTCACCCAATTATTAAGGGATTAAAGCAATGTTATGTTCCCAATAGAAGAAACAATAAACTTTTTAAACGAGCAAGACTTTGTGAAAATCAGCTTTACAAGAATACACACAAAGTATATCAGTTTGAACAAGAACAACACCTGGTATCTGCGTTTATTCTGTGAAACAACATGGCGTGCCTTAACCTGCACAGCTTTCACTGCATTCTTAGAAGAGTCGACCAGGCCTTTCGTAATACTTCCAAACAAATTAGATTGTCCAGTTGTTTCATTGGAACTGTCATCTGCTACAGGAGACTTTGGAGACAACCTCAATCCAAAATTACTTGTGATGCGTGCAAAAGTTGATTTCCCAACATTTCCACTTGATGAGTCGTCTTGGGAGCCAGAAAATGGCTGAGAAATTTTCAAGTTTTTGGCCCAGGATGATATGCCCGTGGGAGATAGCCTAGGTGATGCCTCATGTGGAGAATTATCTTGCCCGGAAGCTACAGAAGCAGAAGCTTGTCCGCCGGTGTCTTTACCCGGAGGAGAATTCGACGGTTCATTGATAGGATGTGAATTAGACACATCA
The DNA here is from genome assembly GCA_007407185.1 of Glycine tomentella. Taxonomy (NCBI): domain Eukaryota; kingdom Viridiplantae; phylum Streptophyta; class Magnoliopsida; order Fabales; family Fabaceae; genus Glycine; species Glycine tomentella. The sequence goes on along the minus strand of PYAF01000753.1, from coordinate 306,256 downwards.
GCAGGCACTGAATCCATTTTGATTAAAAAAAATATCAATGGCAACTTATGTAGAAATTGGATATCTTATCATTAGGTGGCTCAGGCCCTACAGTATCTTCCCGGTTGAAGCTGCACATAGACACAATGTTAATAGAACACAGGACAAAAATATTCAAATAATATTTCTTTATATTTTGCCTATTCCTTTAATTATTCTTGTATACTCAACAATAAGATCAGTCATAATTATATACATACTACTGGTATGTACATTTGTGATTGTGATTATAATGTGTCTTATTATGTGAGAATCTCTCATAGTCTCTTCTATCTTTGAATTTATCTTTCATTTTAGCTGGCAGTCATATTTTATCTATGACTACACAAATTTATTTCGCCTAACAAGAGGAAAATGTAGTAACTCCTTAAAAGATTAAAGCGGGCCAGCCATTACAAATTTACAATTAACAAACTGTTATATCACAAATTCACAATAGATACTACATCTCAGCTTCTATAATGTTTCAGAAGGAGGGGATTTGTAAGATTTAAATGAAAAAAAAAAAAAAAAAACAGCAATATCACATGCCATTTCTTCACAAATGCCTATCCCCTTATACTGGAAGCAGTAATGGCGAAAATCAAATCCACACATTTTCCATAACAGTTTTCTGGCACTTAACTTGCAACAGGAATCAGCATAAAAAAAACTACCCCGGAAACCCGTGGAAACACTTACAACACTTCTCAACGATTATGTCATGTCCCTGACTAAACATCTAGCTAAAAGCATTTCAGGTTAATGATTTCCGTCAATCGAACCTCGTGATTTTCAATTTCCAACTAAAGTAAACAATTAAAAAAATAAAATAAAACATAAAAAAGAACAATTTAGCGTAGATTGGAATTTCGGAAAAGGAGTCTTGCAATCATATGTTTATGAAACGTAAAAATCATACAAGACGAAGAAAGAAAAGGTTGAAACAAGTAGTTTCAGATCTGAGAAGAGGAGCTTATATTACCATAAGTGGAATCAGAAGGAAGTGCAGAAGCTGGTTAGGGTTTCGAGGAAGAAGAAAGGGAACGGAACGGACTCGTTGAATTTAGGAAGGCGATGCTGAATGCTGATACCGATTGACATGCACGAATGATTGATGATCAGTGTGATGTCATACATTAATGATCGAACGGTTGAGGCCAGCCGAGGGGTTATCCTGTATTATGTTATGTATTTTTATTTCCTACGCTGAAGAATTTTATTATTCTCATTTTTTATTTCTCATTTTTTTTAAAAAATAATTGAGAATAATTTTTAAATAAATTGATTAATTTTTTATTCAAATTTTTATCATAAATTTCACTATAAAATTTAGTGAATTAAATTAAAATAATTTATGTAGATAAATCATAATTCATTTTTTATTCATAAAATGTATTATAAAACTTATAAAAAATATCAATTATTTTCACAAACTCAAATAAATTGTTTGAAACACTTCTAAACATGATAAGTGAGAGTTACTAATATACTCTTAATACACTTCTATTAACATTTTTTATTAATAGTTAAAAATTATTGAAAACTATAAACTTATAAGTAAAAATTATTCAATGAGAATAAGTAAAAATTATTGAAAACTATAAACTTACAAGTAAAAATTATTCAATGAGAAGGAAAATTGGTTTAAAAAAAAATCAATCAAATTCAATAAATAATAATGATTGGGTTTAAAACGGTGTACTATTAGATAATGTATTATTGGAATTTCTTAATATGTTTACATTTTTTGTGTACAATAATAAAAATGAAGTTTGAATATAGGAGTTCATGCAACTTATCTCTAAACTTCTTGTCACTAACTCAATCTTAGTGAGATAAAAACAAAATTGTAGTGAGTAACAGTATTAATGGTTGAGCCTTGCCCAAGAGTTGTCTTATTAAAATAAGTCTATGATTTCTTTCCCAGGATAAAAAAAAAAAAAGTCCGTGAATTGGTGTGACAAAAAATTAAGTATTTGAATGGATTAACAATTTTAACATTTCATATTTCTTAGAGAAAATCATTAATTTTTTAATTAACAAAAAAGTAACACATGTGCTTATTAATTTCATGGATCCAAAATAAAATGGATCCCCTCCAAACAGTGATATTGAATGAGATTGATACAGTGCCTAATGTTATTTTATTTTATCATCAATAATGAATTGTATGTTGTGTGAACAAAATCTGAAATTCTTATTACTAAATAAAATGAGAAATATGAAATTTACATTAAAAAGAAAAAGCTCAATATATAATCAATTATTTAATGAACTATCTCATTTTTATATTTCAAAAATAACTATTGACACAAATAATAACGACTTGTGTCCTTTAATTAAATGATTCATGATCTATATTCTAAAATATAAAATATATAATTTATACGTTCATGATCTCTAATAAAAATTAATCAATACTTTCAAACGGAAACTATTTTAAACGGAAACTATTTTATACTAATATCATTGTAAAAACCTCAGGTTTATATAATTCAATATAACTACAGTCTACAAAATCTTATATGATTAATTTTATTAATGTACTTTTTTTCTAGCATAAATCTTTGCAATTAACTGTAAAATAAGAAAACAAATTATTTTCACATTCTGTGTATATACTTAAAAAATCCGTGTAATACTTGGGTATTATATCTAATATAAAACAAGTCAAATGCTAATTTGCGGTGTATATGTAGCTACAGGGTCTCTTTTGTCGAGAGAGACAACTACTAATTCAAAGCAATAATTAAAAAAAAAAAAAAAACATTTGGAAGAATGTCGAGAGAGACCAATCTTTTCCTTTTTTATAATAAAAATTAGGATTAAATTTTAACATTAATTTTTTAGAATAAAAATATTTAAATATAAAACACCTCAGAATATAAATATTTAAATTATGAAATTAACTTTATAAAATTGATTAGTTAAGTAATTTATGTTTGAAAGTTTTTATTTTAAAATCAAATTAATAATAAAATTCATTATATATTTTATATTTTATTAAAAAATTACTTAAAGTTATCTCACCTTAATTAGTTTTAAAATCATAATTAATTTATCAATGCGAGACCAAAATATGGATATTTACCTTTTTTTTAAAGAATATGAATGGTAACCGAAAATTGCATTAGTTGATAAAAAATATAAATCTATACTAAAAAAAAATTGTTTTACAAAATAAATTTTCTTCAAAATTAATTTTACAAACATTGTCCAAATCATACACCAGTCTGTCACCAAGCCAAATTCATATCAAATTTGAAGATAGTATTTGTAGCTTATGAGTGTCTCAGCTAGATCTCAGGCCCTCAACGCTATGTAAAGTGTTAACAACCAGCAGGCACAAAAGTAAACGCAATGGATCACCTTCAATGCCAGGGATGGGAAAATCTAATAAGAATAGATGCGGATATATATTATAGGATTGATCAACCCACACCCCCATCCATATATGCATAATTTCATTAGATTAGTTTCTTTAATTTATATCTCATCAAGAATTTGAAGTTTTGAAAACTGACGGAGCTATAATAACATTTATTTATTTATTTTTCTCCACATATCCTCCTTCGTTGAGTAATTACAATATAACTAAGTTGCTGCACATGTTTCCATTCTATGCCTTCGTTGAGAAACATCACTTGATGATTTTCAGGGGTCTCATCATAGCATTGTCTTCATGGTCCAATACCTGCATATATAGAAATGGCATGTGCCGTGCGTTACGATGAGCCATACCAAAGCATATATACCAGGCTTACAATATGCGTGTGGTCATCTGTGTGGATCTATTGGTAAGGAATTAATTTAGATAATTTGCATGATGTGTATAGTTTAAACGTCATTGTTAACTTTGTATGTGCATGTGAGTGCACAATTCATTTTCCTAAGAAAAAATGTATTTCCCTTTAAAAGCTAATACCACACTACCACCACTCCTCCATTTACAATTCCATGTCTGCGTGTGATGCATGTACTTTTATTTAATATTTTAACCAATTAAACTTGTATAAAAATGATGCTAATTTATTTTAGAAATAAACCTAACTTGGCTTTTAGTGGATCGATCTAACATGATGCATGAGCTAATATAAAACTGAAATAAGATTTAAAAAAACTAAAAGAAACATTCCTATGGCTGTATTGTATGTATGAACTATGAAGTATATGAAGGAAATTAAAAGAAATGGTAAGTATACTTACATGGCAATGATAGACGTAGCCAGGCTCTGTGGTTGCATCAAACGCATATGAAGCATTGGTGTGTATGTAAGAAAACCTGACCGCAATCCTCGTCACATACCCAGGTATCATCTTGAACACATTCTTCCACCCTCTCTCATGAGCCCGCACCTCTTCTTTCTTGCCACGAGCGTACTTCTCCACGTGGCACTTGACCGCATCGTTGATTTTCATCATACATTCTCTAAACTCATCATCCGGTTTCACCAGCGCCGTCTGATCCAACACCTTGAACAAACCCAAATGAATGTGAAGCGGGTGATTATCCTCCGTCAAGTTGATCACATACCACACCTCTGTGGACCCCACCTTCGGGGTTTCCGTAGCGGGTGCTTCATACGGTTTCGCATTTAGGTACAGGTGTGTCGGCTCATCGATGTTGCTCGCGTACTCGTACATAGCAACATACCGTGTGTGCGCCACACTGGATAAATCCACAACAGGGTATTCTAACAACCGTTTAGGGACCCGTGACGTGTCAACTTCTTGATCAGGTACGATGATAAACTTCATAACCTTGCCGTTAGCCTCATTGACGGGGTCACCGGCAGGGTAAGGATATTTTGCATCGTTAGCTAGAATAGCGACGTTACTCTTGGATTGAGAAAAGTCAACAACGATGTCTGTGATCTCAGATGGCCCCACCAGCGTCTCATTGGCCGTTACGGGCTTCTCGATGTAAGCCGAATCGGATGCCACGTGGGTGAATCTCAAGCCGTTGCTGAAGAAGAATCTAAAGAACCTGGCGTTGCTGGCGTTGATTATGCGGAATCGATACTTACGACGTCGCACCGTGAGGCGCGGCCACGCCTTGCCGTTGACAATGATGGCGTCGCCGAAGTACTCTGGCTGCCACTGAGGGTGTATTTTAGGGTTGTTCCCGGTGGAACTCATGAAGATCGAACCGTCCGTGCGGAAGCTGCGATCGAACACGATCAGCGTTCGATCGAATTCGTCACCGCTGGGTAAGCCTAGCGGGTCCTCGATCTGAGGTTGGCGAATGATGTAGGCTCCGAGTAGGCCAGCTAGAAGGTTGACTCGGGTCAACCCCATGGCATGGTCATGGTACCATAGGTTCCCCGGTTGTTGATTATTTGGGTAGTGATATGTCTTCTTTGTCCATGTGGGTCCCCTTTCGTTGTATTTGGATGTGAACCATGCATTGGCGTTTCCGTCGCTCTCTGGGGCGTGGATCCCACCGTGGAGGTGGACCACTGTGGGGATGCCACGTGTGGATTTGGTCATCGCGGTGGGGATCGTAGGGTCCCATGGAAGTATGTGCTTTGGAGGGAGGTGATTTTGCCATCTCACGTGGGTGTCAACGCCATAAAGGGCCTCGATCGTTGGACCAGGAACTGTTGCTGTGTGTTTGGTTGTTCCAAAAGCGTACACTGTTGTTGGAGGCAGATCCCTGTGGAATTTCTGCAAAAGGAAAATTAAAGAGATTTTTCAATTTAGACAACACGCTAGAGGCTTGTGGATTTGAATTTCATAGCTATAAATTTGTGAAAGAGAAATGTTTTATATTCGTCAAACAATGACGTAAGTGCAATATCAATGTTATGAATGAAGATGCTAAACGTTCAATTCCAAGTCCCCAAGATTGTGACTCATGTAATTTGTCCATATTTGCCAAACTCTCTTGTTATTTTTATCGTACAATAAAATATATTTCAAGCTTTAGATTTTTCTGTCTTCCCTAGCTAATGTTATTTGGGCTAGCTTTCACCATTATTCCATCTATGATTTTGTTTTCGGTTTGGCAAATTCTTAACAAAAAATTAACTTGAATACTTATTTAAGTGTAGTAATTAAGACTTAAGAGTGGCAATGGTGTGAACAAGAAGACATTACTCATAGTGGATACCGAGTTATCATTGTCAGAGCCAGAGTGGATGGCACTTTCAAAGATCTGGGAACCAGTTCTTTGCATAATTATCTAATGACTAATCTTCAGAGCCTCTGGTCCATTAAACTCAATGAATTAAAGTCAATTAGAAAAATGTAGAAAGCTTTTAACTTTTGGACACGAATGGCACACGCAGAATGATAATATCTTTACATTTTTTATTTATGTTTCTTAATATAAATAAATGGTTAAAAGGAGATGACACCCCAATCCTAAAGCTATTGGATAGTAGTACACCAATGACGAATGACAAGTTAGACAGAGCAAGTGAGCAACAGAAGCCAAAATCTGTAGAATATTATTGCATGTAAAGTATAATACTCATAGTGGATATTGAATTATCAATGTCATGCCCAGAGTGATTGGCACTTTAAAGGTCCGGCGAACCAATTCTTTGCCTAAGTTATCTTGACTAATCTTCAAAGCTATGGTCCATTCAAAGCTATAAAATATAGAAAGTTTTTAACTTTTGGACATGAATGGCACACTAAAAGTATGGTATTTAATTAGCATCTTTATAACTAAAAAACGTTTAGAAGAAGACGGCACCTCAATCTTACTGAACAAGGGTCAATTAATGAAACGTTAGAAAGTTCAACACAAATTTAATTCAAGGATTACTAAATATACTTAAACCACAAACATTTTTATGTAATTAACTGCCCAGTTAGCTTTGACAACCAAGGAATCTTCCTGAGAGGGGGTCAAAACCAATTGACCAAATGGGATTTTGGATACCCTTTGGTTAAATATCAAATATTATTGTCCTAAAGATGGGAAATTATTGGGAGGAAATTTTTTTGCCTGGCCCAGGAAACTTGTGAACACAACCATTTATGAAAACAGAGAGTCATTCAAAAACAAGTAATGTTAGATATACAGAACCAAGATATGATAATCGATAATCTAAATTTTCATAGTATCCTCGAAATCCTTGATCATTAGATGAAACCAGAAAATTAATATTAAATTTCTAGCAATTTTTATTCATAATCGGATTACAGTTTGGACCATTAAAAAAAAGGACTAAATTTGGGTCTACAAAATGACATTTTAAAAAAACAGAGGCACATGATAATCAATTATGGCATGATATTTGGTAGGCGGCAACTAATGTTCCTGTCGTTGAAACTTGGAAGCGGCTTTTTTTTTTGTGGGTAAAATGAGGGTTGGTTACTTGGCTTCAGAAAGAATTAGGTAGAAATGTGGAATACGAGTAAGCTCCGAATGTGTGAGAGAAGATCAAATAACAAAAGTGAAAAATAGTTGTGTTGACTGTTGAAAGGTAACAAGGAAGATAGTGACCAATACTTATTTTTAGGAATAATTCAATACCTTACAAACTCATCATCAAACTCATGCCATGTGATTTCGTCAAGGATAGACTAAAGACTGTTTCAGTAAATATTTATTTTGAGTGTCACTGTCGGAATATCAGTACTCTCCGAAATCCGATTTGGGAAAACGAATATAAAGATACTATATGTAAACTAATTAATAAAAAGTGTAAAAAAAAATTGCACAAAAAAAAAAGAATTAAATGACCATTAAACTAGATAAATTATTAATTTAAATCCACTTAGATTTTCAATGATTTAACAATTTAATTTAAAACAATTTTATAATACCGAAACTTGTGAACCATCCCAAATGACGGCAAAGAATGATCTTGATTATCATTCACTATTTCAAGTAAAAAGGAAAATGTGGGTTGGATGGTCAAAAGCAAAAAAAAAAAAAAAGAAATGGAAAAAAAAATCACAAATTCCATGTTCTTCACTGACAAAATTAACATTTCTAACGACTAATGTTTTTCTTTAAAAAAAGTATAAAAAAAAGGCAAAATATCTAGACGTACTAATGCAATACACTGGCCTAAGGAATAACTTTTGAAATGAAGAACCATGTTGGTCTCGTCCCAGCAATCATCGAAACCAGCATAGAAAAGAACTAGGCATGGCACACTAAAGACAAAGGTAAATAAATATAAAATTCAATCTTAATGATTGATTGGAAGAAACAAAGAAAAAAACGTACATACCCATTTCTTCTTGAACATGCCAATCTTGAAAGACTTAGATTTTGGGACGCCATCTGAAAGATGATAGCCAAGGATTCTGGGCATGTGAGGAAGCTCATCCACGAACATCTCCAACTTGGATACATTAACCAAATGATCTGAAGCTGAAGAAGAGCATCCTAAAAGAGCCACAAGAGTGAGCAGTTTTAGGAGCAATGTTCTTGTGTCCATGACTATCTTCTCCGCTCTCACGGGTGCGCGTTCACACTGCCATGGGAAATGGACAAATATTGAGCAACAAAGTGAGGGGTAGAAGGGTATTTATAGTGGACATTAGGCTAGAGTGTGTCTAATGGTGGAGATTCTGTGTTGTGTTGTGCCACTTACGTAAGTTTTGGGGTCACGAGTGAACTCGTGGAGATAAATATGAAGGCCACATTTTTGTTACCGGAATAGAATAAAGAGGGGAGGGAAACAAATTATACAGAAAAGTTTATGCTATGGGTCATTGTAAACGCAACAATGATTAAGAGTTGTTTCTTATTCGACCTCTGACAGTGCATGTTCTGTTTCACACTTTTTATTCTTTCCAGCTTAATCCCCTACCTCTTTTCACACTTTAACTGTATTTTATATCTTTATACCTTTTCTTCCAGAGAAATAATGAAAACACACAGTTTCACACATTCTTTTAATGGTTTTAATTTATTGAAGTATAAAATTTTGTGACTCTCATCGATTCTCACATTATATTTAACCTATTTCTCTCGTGATTTTATAATTTCAAACGAATTTTAATCAAGAACAAAAAATTGTTTCTAATCCTTTTATTTTTTTATACTAATGTAATAATTCGTCTTATATACAATGTTAATTCAATAATTTATTATATGTATTTTTATATTACTGTATTTTTAATTATTTATCTTAATTATTATAATGATTTAAATGTAATTATCTCAACAAACATATTTCATAGTTACTTTAATTGCATCGATAAATATTTTTAGCAAATTTAATAATACATTAAAATAAAAAATTATTTTATCAAGTGTCCCAAAAATAATTATTATAAAATAAAATTTGAATAAGTTATTTTTTAAATATTTGATGTATTGAATATTTGTTTAATATTTCTAACAATTAATTTATGTATCATATTTGATATACTTTTATTATATGTATCATATTTTGAATTTCTTTAACATTTTTTTCTATTTCGACTTTATGACTTGGCAGCCTAATTAGTGCATTAACCTAAATGGCGCACTTTAAGGTTAGTGAAAGGAAAAACAAGGTGCAGCCCATATATAAATATTGGCCTAATAGCAGAAAATACAATCATTAACCTAATTAGTGCATGATGAGTGGAAGTCCAAATAAAATTCATGCATAAAACCTTTTTTTTTTTTAATGACTTGCTAAAGTGACTGTAGAAACAATTGTAGCTTAAAAAATATCATTCTAATAGGGTCAGTCCACTGGTTAGGCTTTTAAGTTGAATGTATGAGATTATAAATTTAAATTTGATGTAGTCATTATATATATTTTTTAGAAACCTGATAAACCAGTTTTAGTCAATATGTCTTTATAACTCAAAAATCTTAGTTTCATAAAAATAATGACATGTTTTAATATAATTAATAAAATTTTCCTAACATTAAATGGAACAGTTAAAAAATAAATGAATATTTTATTATTATTTTTTTTATAAAATATATTAATAACTTTAAACGTTGTATTCAGTATTAAGATACTTTTATTAAAATAATAAAAATATATTAATAAAATTAGTAACCGAATATATTATTCAATGTATTGATTATATTCCAATAAAATAATTGGTATTATTTAATTTCTTTGATATATTATTTTGTTGTTTACTACCAAGTGGTCAAGAAGTGTGCAGGCATTTCAGAGGATGCAGGAACAGTAGCTGAGGAAAAGGGTTGAAAATGGAAATTGGAATGATGCATAACTCAGTAACTCCACTTTCTCGAAAGATGGTGAATCAAAACAAGACGAAGGGGCCATCCTGCTTCCTGCTATACACCATTATCATATAGATTTAGGAAACCAACAAAATATGGCCCTTTACCCCAACAGACATATGTGACAAAAATAATTAAATGAATATGTTCAGTAAAGTTAATTAAGCTAGTTAAAAGTTAAAAGTTAGCTGTAGATAAAATTGGAAGTTGAAAAATATAATTTAATGTGTTTTATAGATCTGATTATTAAAATAATTGAAAAGAGTAAAATGATAAAAAAATATTATAATTTATTTAAAAATAATAACTAAAAATTAAATAAATATATGAAGAATAAAAATAGATGAAAATATAAAAAAATAAAAATTAGAAACTAGTATTTTAAAAAAGTTATCTTAAATAAAATTTCAACAAGCATTAAAAATTACTACACAAATTTATTTAGTAAACAGTAAACAATTTTTTCTATTAATAATAAAATTAAAAACTAGACAAAATAATTGGGCAACATAGCCATATAAATGTGACACCCGGGGGGTGGGGGGCGAATAACTAAGAATTAAATAAATATATGAAGAATAAAAATAGATGAAAATATAAAAAAATAAAAATTAGAAATTAGTATTTTTAAAAAAATTATCTTAAATAAATTTCCAAAAGCATTAAAAATTACTATACAAATTTATTTAGTAAACAGTAAAACAATTTTTTCTATTAATAAAAAAATTAAAAACTAGACAAAATACTTGGGCGACATAGCCATATAAATGTGACACCCCGGGGGGGGCGGGGGGAAGAAAACAGCCTGGGGGGGAGAAAAACGGAAAAGGTAACCATCATTTTGATTTTAAACGGTAACTAGATTTTTCTTTTTTACGTATTAAATTTGTCGATCCTTCATTATGTATTGTATTGTATTGTAAAAATACAGAAATATTGTTATATTAAAATATTTATATTTTTGTATTCAATTAAATGGTAGTAAATAGACAATTTAACATTTCCTTATATTTTTTGCTTTTTTCTCTCACTTTAAACAATCTTTTTGACTGACACTTTAAATAATCTTAAACTCTATTATTAAAAAAAGTTTGGTAATACATTGTTTAGTACATCATTGCTTACACTACAAAAAAATACATTACTTTTAATGCAAAAGATATTGTTAAGCTAATTTCTATATAACAAGCCTATTAAATAAGAAATAAAATATATTTTTATTTTAATAAAATTCATGTAATTTACACTTAATTAATTTACTATATTCTTTCTTTCTTTTCTCTTCTTTAACTGTATTTTTTAATTGTAATTACAGAGAGTATAAATATTGTTTTTCAATCTCCTTATTTTCGTGTAGTTTTCTTTTTAATTTGTTATTAAACCATAACAATTTTAAATTATAAAACTATAAATAAATTTGAATATGTATTATCAGTATAATAATAATATATAACAATTAAACTCAATGTAAATTTCCATTTTATTTAATTACTTTACTATTTTTAAGAGTATTTCACTGTTTATTTTTAGATGATTAATAAAGAGATACACATATAATAATTTACACACTAATTTATTTATATAGTATGAGGTGTAATACATGATGTGCATGAGAAAGATAAAAAAAACATTCTTATAATATAATTAAAACAAATTATAATTTAATCATAATTTATTTTGAATGATAAAAAATAAATTTTTAAAATAATTTTAAATAATTATTTATAATTAAATGATAATATAAAATTAATTTATAATATAAATGGATAATTGTTAAACTCTACTAAAATTTATATTGTATGAATTATTCAAGAAATTACATTTATCGTTAATAATGATTAGATATAGCTTTAATTAATTTTGTTGGAAATGTAGGTAGGTAATAAAAATGTGAATGGCGTTGAGAGAGCGAACTTGTTCAAAAGGCGGTCCTCCATTCACGGCCAGTGTCTCTATAACAACCAGCCCTCAAAATACAAAGAAATGAGCACAGAGCAAATCCCAATTCGACAATGGCGACACTCTTGGAGACCTACGCGTGCGCACCCTCCACGGAGCGCGGTCGCGGCATCCTCATCTCCGGCGACGCCAAAACGAACAACATTCTCTACTGCACGGGCCGATCGGTCATAATCCGCAACCTCGACAACCCGCTGCAGGTCTGGGTGTACTGCGAGCACGCCTACCCAGTCACGGTGGCGCGCTACTCCCCCAACGGCGAGTGGATCGCCTCCGCCGACGTCTCCGGCACCGTCCGAATCTGGGGGACCCACAACGAGTTCGTTCTCAAGAACGAGTTTCGGGTCCTCTCGGATCGGATCGACGACCTCCAATGGTCCTTCGATGGGATGAGGATCGTCGCCTGTGGGGACGGCAAGGGCAAGTCCTTCGTTCGCGCCTTTATGTAACTAACTCTCTTTTCATTCTTCCTCTTTTAATTAAACTTTTCTATTTTTCTATCAATTTTTCAATTCCTTTTATTTAATTAACAATTCTTGCAAGCCTGTCAGTCACTGGAGACTCAAATTTTAATATCCAGATTTTTTTTGGTGGAGCATACATCTTAACATTATTGGCCATAACTATTATTGGTCATAACTATTTATTAAAAACTATACAATATTTAGAGAAAAAGATTATATTTTACACCGCCATTCAATTATATATATTTCATAATATGATATATTAATTGGCTTTATAACAATTATCTTAAAAAATCATATGAATCATATTAATTATAATTAGTTAACAGTTTTAAACTGTCAATTAATTAAAATCTAATATTTATGTATAACTTTTTTTTTTTTGAGAAAATTGTCTATGCTAGCAAGATTTTACACTGTTTTTTGGTTATAAATTATGATTTTATTTTTTTTACACTAATTTTATTAAAAATCATACCTACCATCATTATTTCCAAATTGGTTTCGATAGAGTAAATTTTTTTACACTGTTACAGGGATTAACAAAAATTAATGATCAATAGTTTGATATTGCTCAAATAAATACATACTAAAATAAAAATCTTCTGATAAAAAAGAGATTTCGTAAAACCTTACAATTTTAGAGGAATTGAAATAATTGAGGTGTATAGTTGAGTGTCATGTCGAGAAATAAATTAAAAAAGAATAATTAGTATATAAATAGACAAACAAAAATTAAAGGTGTAGAAAAGTATTTTTTATAGGACCACATGTATATCAAGCACAATTTACACTTTACAGATTACAATGCGTAGTTCGTGACATAAGAACTAGCTAGTTGCTACATGTGAATGAGTCTGTATGTGACTCACCCAGTTGGGCTATCCAAACTAATACTATTGTGTAGTTCTCATGAGATGAGACCATGTAAATAGTATAGAATTTCTTTTAATAAAATAATTCAAGAAAGTAGTAATTGATTGACACTGTTTGATTACATTATCAACGACACCGTGGCATCTAAACTCTCACTCACCTACCTAGTCAGAGTTAAACTTCCGTGCCATTATATATATTTAAATTTTATTTCTTATGACCCTGTATGATTTGGATGGATGTAGCTACATAACTTCCTTACTGAAATGATATTAATTTGTTTGAATTTGTGGATACCATTTTTTTTTCAGTTATGGCTCAATTCATAATTTATATAACGATATCAAATCATAATGCCTGAATTTGAGTTAGCATGTTCCCATAATTATTTAGATTAGAAGAATGGACTAATGTGTGCAAATGTGCTTCCATGCATCTTTCAACACCTGACTGCCTGACCCATTTTTTCATCTTTAATATATTTTGGATTTTAAGGTGGGATTCAGGTTCCACTGTTGGTGATTTTGATGGCCATTCGCGCCGGGTTTTAAGTTGTGCATTTAAACCAACAAGGCCATTCCGCATTGCCACATGTGGAGAAGATTTTTTGGCGAATTTTTACGATGGTCCACCGTTCAAGTTCAATATGTCCATCAGGTAAGTTTTATTATCTGGGGTTGCATATTTGTCATTGTGGTTTAGTAGTGGATAAATGCTTCATCAAATTATCTACGAGCTTCTCCTTTCTTTTTCATTTTCTGTTTTCCCTTGTCTTCTTTTTAAGTGGGTAGTGTATATTCCTTTCCCATGAAGAGATTTTCTGTAAGAATTTATCTCTCTTATGTTGGTAAAGGTGCACAAGAAATGAATGCATGTCTTTTACTGGGGAATTGGAATATCAAGAAATTTTATAAATAGACATGATGAAGATTCAAGAGTTTTTGCATGGTCTGGACAAAGATAACTTTGTTATAGTTAATATAATGTATGATCAATATTCAAGAGTATCATATCAAGGCATTGTCAATTGTCAATTCTTTACTTTTTGAAAATAGGGTCAAGTTTTAGCATGAAAGAAATGTTTTGGGTTGAGTAGGTTTCCATTTCTTTATTCAGGTTGTCATAGAAGGCATTCTGTATCTGCAGGGACCATTCAAATTTTGTCAACTGTGTTAGATTTTCCCCAGATGGGAGCAAGTTTATTACTGTTAGCTCAGATAGAAAGGGTATTATATATGATGGAAAGACAGGGAACAAACTTGGTGAGTTATCCACGGAGGATGGTCACAAGGGAAGCATATATGCTGTTAGTTGGAGTCCTGACAGCAAACAGGTGAGCTCCTGCTTGTGTTTGAATCTTACACTTTCTAGTTGACTTAAGTGTATGTTTGGTATATCGCGTTTGAGAACCACATATGGGTGTTCATTCCCATGCTACATATTTATGTAGCTTCTGGGTCGAATCTACTTCAACGTGGTTTCTGGAATGTAATTCCAAACATGCTATTAGTTAAAAAATTGTTTGTTTTTTTTTTTTTTTTTCCTTTTGGGGAGAGGAGCAGAACTAGTCAAGAATTATTAAGAGCTTAATCAGTATAAAAATATACAATAGATTACAATGGTGACAGAAGATATTTACTTTTTTGCAAGTATAATAACTTCAAAGCAAATACCAATCTAATCATGTGAGGAAGAAAATGATTTGATCATGTTTAACTTTTTCGATGTTCAGGGCTGCTATTTACCTGCTACTTCGAATTACTTATTAATCAATTGCAGGTTCTTACTGTTTCCGCTGACAAATCTGCAAAAATATGGAATATTGTTGAGAATGGTAGTAGTGGAACGGTACATAAGACTTTGGCATGTACTGAAGCTGGCGGGGTGGAGGATATGCTTGTTGGTTGTCTTTGGCAGAATGATTATCTGCTTACTATCTCTCTTGGTGGCTCGACCTATTTATATTCTGCTAAGGATTTAGATAAAAGCCCATTGTCATTATCTGGCCACATGAAAAATATCACTGTTTTGACTCTGCTCAACAGAAGTGAAAAGATGCTTTTGTCCAGCAGCTATGATGGAGTGATCATTAGATGGATTCCTGGCATGGGATACAGTGGTAAGTTTGAGGGTAAACAATTTGGGTTAATCAAATTGTTAGTAGCTGGCCAAGATGAAGTTATTGCTGCTGGATTTGACAACAAGGTAACTGATTGACATGTGTCATCATTCATTCATGATTTATCATTATGTCCATCTATTTCTTCATAGTAAACACTGAAGCTCCACGTTTGATGTCATTGTGGTTGCGGAATAATTCATAGACAAATATAGTAGATATTTCTGATTGGTAGTAGGCTAGTAGCCAAATCATGAAGTCTGTTTTGCTTTTGTTTTATCCTGAAAGTAAATGCAAAATCGAGGATGTTGCGCAGCACATGACCTTTTTTCAAAAGCAGCAGCATAATTGAAAGAAACATTATTTTAAGCCACCGAAAGTACTCCCCACCGAAAGCATGCATTTCCTAAATTGTTTTTTATTTGATCATACGCTTTTGCAATCCTATATAAGAGTAGCATCAGGCATTCAATAAAACGCATCGAGTGAAGCAAGCAGCGCAATCAAGAGCAAGCGCAAATAAGAGTAGAAGAAGAGAGAAATATTTAGGAGTGTGTGAGAGTAAACACAAGTGAGGAAAAATACCCATTTCTGTATTTTTTCTTCTATATCCAATTTTGTGTGATATCCTTGTGAGGATTATTGGGTGTATTTGGGATTTGGGTTCTGAGTGTTATCTTCCTCCTTTTGTACTCTTCTTCATTCTAGTGGAACTCTTGATCTGTCTTCGCCCGTGGACGTAGGCACACTGCCGAACCACGTTAAATATCTGTGTCTTGTCTGTGTTCCATTTTACTCCCCATTTTATTTTATTTTTCTCCATCTCATATTTTGCTTTATCCGATCAAACTTTCGTAACAGAGGATGTTGATTCCAGTATTAGAGGTTGAACTTATGTCTAGCATGAATCTAATGTGTATTAACGGTGTTTACTTTTATGGGAGATTTGTGAAGCAATGTAGCTCAGTAGTGCTTGCATTGTAGATTCAGCATGAATTAGATGAAGTCTTCGATCATTATTACCAATTCATAATCTTTACTTTCATATTATATCCAGAAAAATGAGACATTATTTTTAACTAGAGTATTAAAATCCATAAATTCAAGGAAAAATTATGAGTACTTCTGCTTTTAACAAATATTCAAATGCTAACTGTGAAATTGAAGTCCTTACAGTTATCCCTTAGACCATGTTTGTATCGTGTGAATTACACTTTCCAATGCATGTTGAAAGGGAATCCTACTCTCACAAAGGATTCATGTTCAGCGGAAATAAATGGGAATTCAAACACCCTTTTAATCTTTCACTTAAGAGTGGTTGAAGGAAACTTGTTTATTTCTTGATTTTATAATTTAATCCGTTGAAGGAGTAGATTATCATTGGGCAGTCAATCTTGTCACAAGTCAACTGTTCATGTAGTTGTTTGTTTTACTTCATAAGATTTAATGGACATTGAACTTACGTTTATTCCAAACTAATGATTTTTTGCCTTCAGTTGATAGTACTTAAATTTGTGTGTGTTGAATGAAGGTATACAGAGTTCCTCTTCATGGGGATAATTTTGGTCCTGCTGAAACTGTTGATGTTGGAAGTCAGCCTAAGGATGTAACCCTTGCACTCAATAACCCTGAATTTGCTATCGTTGCAATTGAATCCGGAGTTGTCTTGCTAAACGGTTCAAAAATTGTTTCCACTATAAACCTGGGCTTTATTGTGACCGCGGCTGCTATGTCACCTGATGGTAGTGAAGCAATTGTGGGAGGGCAAGATGGTAAGTTGCACATGTATTCAGTCTCTGGAGATACAGTTACTGAGCAGGCTGTCCTTGAGAAGCATCGAGGTGCCATCACTGTAATCAGATACTCTCCAGACTTTTCCATGTTTGCATCAGCTGATTTGAATCGTGAAGCTGTTGTATGGGACCGTGCTTCCAAAGAGGTAACATGAGACTGAAATTATTTGTTATGTGAATTGTTTTCATGCCTGAATACTTTGGTTCATCCTATACAATTTTTTCCTACTTATAAAATCTTCTCTAGTATTCATGCTTGAGCAATCATGATGTGTGAGTCTAAATTTCAAGTATGTGTTAGCTTCATGTTTCTGTTATAACTTGCTTCCAAAATGAGCAAAACTAATGAGGAATAGTAGCAGCATACTCCAAACAATCTACTATTTACTATTGATTAAAATTTATTAGAAATTATAAATGAGACTTATCAACTAAGAAGTGACACCGCAAAAAAATTGTGATTCTAATAAATTTCAGCCAAAAGAATGTGTTCAAAAGAGTGAGTTCAAGAATATGTTGTTAGCATTTCTCGAACTGCTTTATTTAAGAGGAGACTACAATAATTTACTCAAATCCATGACAAAATTTGAAGAACCTTTTTCCAAGTTTTGATGTTATATTCGATTTTCCTACCGTTTATAGCCATACTTCCAATGTTTAGAAGAGGAAAGGTGATATTGATCACCGTATGAATGTAGTATTGTGTAGGGGACACCCCAGGTATATCTACACACAATTGAAGATCTAATACTGGACCATAAAATAAATAAAAAAATCTCATACAAAACGTAGGTTTTTAATGATAGTGCTTGATCACTGAGTCACTGACACGAACCCAACAAACTTTGTAATTACCAACGCAGTTTCCAACACAGACGCGGCTCATTTCTTGAAGTTCGTGTGCTTCACGGATGATAGCTACTGAAATGCTTACTTGTTGTTTTGACTAAATAAATTCTTGCTTTGATCATGAGCTGGCATTTGACTGAAAATTTTCTCTTTCAGGTGAAGCTTAATAACATGTTGTTTAACACCGCACGTATTAACTGCCTAGCTTGGTCACCTGATAGCACACTCGTAGCCACTGGTTCCCTTGATACATGTGTCATTATATATGAAGTTGGAAAGCCAGCATCAAGCCGCAGAACCATAAAGGGTGCTCATATAGGTGGAGTATACGGGTTGGTTTTTATTGATCAGGAAAGAGTGGTCAGTTCAGGAGAGGATGGTTGTGTTCGTGTTTGGAATTTGATTTCTTAATAAACTTAGCATCAGAACCTTCCAAATTGTGATGCAGTTTTGTGGTAAGGAATTGATAGTTGTCATGTATAATATGATATGATGATCATCAATTTTCTTGATAGATTTCTCATAGGACCAACATTCGGATATTTTATCCAAGCTGAATTTTGATCTGCATAGATGGGAAACTCCATAAGTTATTTCCAAAGAAATTGGCAATAACTTTTGTCCTTGTCTAAGCAATTTAATCCTGTCCTTCTAGGCATTTAATGAAAGCAATTAAGACACTTTTATTAAGAAGCATTGATTGTTGCCGTCCAATTGTTTTTCGTGTACTTTCTTGGTGAAATAATTGACTTTTCTGTATAATTCAAATTAAGAACATATTTTGACACCTTATTTATATTTTTCGACAATATTATAATCTAAGCTGATATTTCACTTAAAAAAGGGGCCTATATTGAATGCTAACGTTTTTCAATCCACTAAATAGAGGGGAGAAAACCTTTTGAAGATGATGTTTAAATTCTACAATAACAAGGGCCAAATTTCTACATTAGTAAAAATAAAATAAAATAAAATTCAATATTTTTTATTTAATTAGAAATTTGATCTCTTTAATTTGGATTATTTATATTTGATCCCATAATAAGTTAACTAATTCCATTTTTTTAATATAGACTGTTGGTTTCTTCTACTTACGATCTTGAATTTCAATTTTTTTACTCAAAATTTTTATAAATTTATCCAACATTATGTTGTTTTCAAATTTTTTTATTCAAAATTGACCAACCAAAATATTAAATTTTGCCCAAAATATTTTTTCATTTTCATTCTATAATCTGTCATCCTAACAGATCCTTCAAATTTTATTAAAATTTCACTAAACCTTTTACTTTTAAACCTATAAAGTTATTTCGTATCTCAAAATCATCATAAACCTTTAAATATTTGGATAGTAAATGACAATATGAAGACGTTAGGTAAAAGAGAATTGACAAAAAAAAAATCGAATTTACTTAATTAAAAAAATAAATAAACTCAAAGATTTGGAAAATTAAAATCGCTCCTTTTTTTTTTTTGTGGATGCTCTTAATTTAAACTAAAGGTGGTTTTTTTTACCTCACATTTACATCATGTTACGTGTAATTAATATTCTAAGTGACATCACACTGTCACGCATAAAGAATGTAATATTTAAAAGAATGTACCAAAAAAAAGACTAAAGAATAAAGAATGTAAGTAATATGAAATACTATCCCATTTCATATCTTTGGATGATTTTTTTCCCCCAAAATAATTGATGTTTTAGACTTTCATTTAATGATGTAAGTATTAAAGATCAAGATTTTAAATAAAGATATTTTAGTTTAAATACAATATTTTTTAGTTTTAATAAATATTTTTTAAACTATATGTAATAATTAGAATGAGGTAATATCAAAATATTCTGTTAAAAATAATGAGACAAAATTGAAATTAAGCTAAAATCCAGAGTAGGAGAAAGCACGGGAATGAACTTAGCAAAGCCACAATTGCTAGTATGAAGACTAAAAAAATTGATTTTATCTACAATTTTTTTTATCAGCGATTTTATCTACAATAATGTATAAAATTAATTTATCAGCGATTTTATCTACAATAATGTATAAAATTAAAAAAAATTTCAAGAAATGTTATATTATTTTAGAAGATAAATAACGAGACAAAAAAAGTAGTTTCTAACATATTATTTATTGACTGAAATTTTATTATACTCATTAAATTATGAACCAGCCATATTAAATATGAAATAAAGCCCATCCCAATATCACTTAGTGAGTCTGACCAATATTTTAGCTTAAAATAGAGAATGCTAGTGAAGACTAAGGAGAAAAGAGCTGGTATATTGCAGAATATAAAACCTCGATGTTAGTATAAGAAAAGGGACAACAAATGTTGATTTTGAATGATTCTTGGCATTTTAGTTGACTTCGTCAACCTTGTCTTTTGTATATCATTTGGTACATACTATGAAATATGAGCTGTGGTTTAAATAATGGTTTATTTAACTGTAGCAATATGGTGTCTTGGGATATTTATTTATTTGGCTTCTCAATGGCATCCATTCCATGCCACAGGCCCGTGGCACTGCTTTAACTATTAGTATAATGACCAAAAGAAAGAATTCAATATAAAATACTCATCTATCCGTCAATATGACTTTTTAAATTTTTAGTTGAATATATCTTTTAATAGTATGATTTTCGAGGGTTTTTTCTTTAAACGGAGAATACATACGGGTGAAGGCAAAATTAAAATCTAACTTTCTAAAATCAACTCAGAATTTTATTAGAGTATCTCAATGCATAACTCAATTTGGTTTTCACTAATTTTTAGTGCCTAACTTGAGTTTACAACTTATTCTTAGTGAGTCCCATTTCATCTTTTTTACTCACACAATGATCCCCATTTTAAGTTAAAAGAATATTATTTTAATGCTTAAGCATTAACCTTATTTGTTTATATAAGTAACATATATAAGAAATCTATGAGAATTCATTTATTCTAATCATATTCTCTAGTTGCTTAATTTTAAGAACCACTATAAATAACTGTATTGAAATTGTTCTTAGAACCATTTTAAAAAATAAGATTGGGTGAACACCAAAATGGAAAAGGGGTAAAGGAAGACCGAACAAATTTTTTAATTTAATTTAATTTAATTTATTGCTTAACTAATTCTAAGCAAAATTCTTAAATAAAATGGTGTGCGTAGCTGAAATATTATTTAGACTGACTACCAATATCAATAAGGATATCATAACATGCATAGCATTCCCGAGAAATTCAGATATTTAGCTACTAATAGTGAATTGACTGTTAGTAGTAGTTAAAGACCTTTAGTTTGTAAATGAGAACGTGCGAAATAATTTATTTGAGTTAGTTGTTTTTTAAAATCCTTCTTTAAAATAATTCATTTCCCAATATACCACTAGTATAGTAGTATCTACTCCACTTTATACCTGTTGTTGAATTTGCTGCCAGCCACATATGTAGACTTTCTATTGATTATTTATTGCTCACGTTCCATGGATTCGCCTTGTTTTGGCAGTAGCGTTTTGTTTACAAGACAACATGCCCCTCTTGCTGTTTGTTCCTTCCTTTTCTTGATATCCAACCATCAACCAACTTCCTAGTTTTTTTTTTTTTTAAGGTAAATCTACTCATCACATCATAATGAGATTTAAACCTCAAGAGGATTATTCTTAGAGAAAGTATAAATGCCCAATCATCATCTAAAAAATTACATTGATTCCATTTCATTGCCTCCAAAACAGCTCATCCTTCCACATACTTCAAAAGGAAACATTACAAAGATAACTTTAGGTAAATATTTAATTCCTTTAGTTTTGCTAATAATTGTGTCTTTATTCTACTTTAGATGAATGGTTACTTACTTCCTTAAAGAATGTTTGAACTTTAAAATATAATTACTTGACCCTCAAAATTGATGAGCACCTGATATATATAAATGAATAAAAGCAAAGGGAGGGAAGGACCCTAGGGAATATGCTACGAGGTAGCATTTCCAACAGTCTCTGCTTAAACCTTTTTAAGTTCCTATTTCCTAACTAGAAAAAGGCTACAACGTTGGGTTTAAAATTCTCTTTGGATAAAAAAGGCCCTTAAACATAGGTGCATGTGCTTTGTTTGTGACAATTAATATACTACGAGTTATACCTGGCTGGGGGTATGTCAGCATCAAATGTGTATAATTAACATACTAGTAAAACATAAACATTATTTATATGACCAATTCCCCAAGTTGTAACGTGGTCCTGCCGGTTACAGCACTGCATGATCCCCACACGTGACACACGCGTGCGTATCCACCTAATGTGCATAATACTACTATTACTCACAGCGATGCACACATTGTCAACCCAACTGTTCCAAGACACACGGTGTCATCATTCATGTCTCAGTGCACAGAAAACAGTGACCCGTGTCACCTTGTCTCATTTCAGAACATAGTCCCATATCCAATCCAATGTCCAATATTATAATAAAATAGAACCACATCCATCATGTCCCTCCAAACCCAAAGACCAAAGTTAGGTTAGCATATTATTTACATTGGCTTATAGATTAGATGCATATACTATACTTTATTTGGCTTCAAAAGTTAGGACTTTAGCATAACACATGTTCATGAATTCATCTACTTCACAATTCTCATACAAAGCCAGTCATGAGACAGAACAACCAAGGACAATATTTTTTAAAAATAAAGGCAAACAACATCTCGACCTACCACTACACAGTACTACACTGATATGATTCACTCACATCCATCCATCCATCCCTAACACATTCATATGCCCCACCAAATTACAGTCAAACACTATACTAGCTTGGTAAATGGGACTTTAAGGTCAAACCCACCATCCTTTTTTTGCTTTTGTTTTTAACCTTTTGGCTCTACAACCTACCATTACATTATTGAACAACTGCTGCTAGTATTGTCATCACTGAACATGTGAGCTGCAGAGTGATCATCACCACCCCCTGCTGCTGCAGGGTAACTAGGCAAGCCATAGGAGTAGGAGTAATGTGCAGGGCTGTAGCTACTGTGGTTGTAGTAATAGCCAGTGTTAGGGGGAACAAAAGGAGACCTGTGATACATCATCTGGGGTTGTTGCTGCATGGCTTGCCTTGTCTGCTGCATGTTCATGTTCATCATTAATGGAGATGGTGATGGATGGTTATTGAAGCCATTCATGTTCATTAGCAGAGAAGATGGATATTGGCCACCAGAAAGACCACCATTTGAAAAAGCTGCAGCAGACCCTGGAATCATATTGTTATTGGACTGAACAGGAAAACCTCCCAAACCATTGGAATTATTATTACCCCCTAGTACAGTGGCACTACCAACATTATTGGTACAATTATTACCATTAAAACCAGCCAAATTCATCATAGCACCAATGTCATTGGCCCTTTTGGCCTCACCAAGGTTGAGGTTGAGACCATCACCACCCAGGTGGCCATTGTTAAATTTAAGAGCTGCCATGGTTTTCTGATCTAGCCCCCCATTAGGACTTTCCTTCATCCCCGTATTCTGATGATTTGGGCCTCCCTTTTTGCCACTATTCGCATTGTCACCATTGTTCGTCTTACCATTGTTAGCACCTGCTGCAATGGCTCCCATGCCTTTTCTGACATTGTTTGCATTAGCTGTTTGCTGCTTGAGCATTTGAAGTTGATTGGCTTTCTCCCTGAGAAACCGCATCTCTTCGTCTTCGTCCTCGTCGTCGTCCTCATCATCGTAGTAGTATTCATCTTCTTCAGAACTAAAAGCAGGAAATTTCTGATGGTTTTTGAAGGCCTCGAGTCCCTTAACCAGTGCTTGCTTTTGCCCTTTGTTCTTGTCATCCTTGGCATTGTTGTTCTTCTGCTTCTGGTTCTGATTTGTTTTCTGAGACCAAAGTTCAGCATGTTTACCAGCTCTGACCAGTTTCTTGATCAAAGTAGCAGAATCCACACTACCTGAAACCGTTACTTTCTGCTGTTCTGCATCTATTTGAACTTGATAAACACCTGTGAATCAACCAAGCGACCAAAATTTCAACTCCAAGCACAACAATAAATTAAAAAAGATTAAAAGATAAACCCCATAATCTTACATAGGACAAACATTAAAAAGATTATAATAAGCTTCTCACTTTAAATAGCAGTCCAATATTTTCTCCCATATGGCAAATTACTTGGGAGATATTTTTTGTTGTTACACTCTTTATCTGACAAACTCTTCTATACATTTTATTAAGTTCTTAACATTATCCATACCGTACATACACCAAGGTCAAACTGCTACAAGTTCCAAACGTCAAAACTAAAAACCTGAAACTTCCCATTGATGATTTAAAAACAAAACACCCATGCCATGTCTACATAAAGGAGCAAATCAGTACTGAATAGGCTTAACTGTTTCTGGTTTTCTGTTTTTATTTAACTCCCATAGTAGCTCATGAAAGGAAACCCTTTGATGTGAGTTAGCAATGCCACTACACTAGTCAATTTGAGTATGATTCTTACATCATAAAATAAAATGTACCACGTACTATGCTACGATTACGATTTCCATCCAAGAAAAACTAAGGAAGCTAGAGATGATAATGTAGACAAGAATGAGCATAGTGAGTGAATAGTAAGGACAAGACAGGATATGGGAAAAGAAGAGAGGTAAAAAGAAAGGGAGGACCTTCAATTCTCTGAAGGAGTTTCTTCACTTTCTGCTTACACCCATCACAGTGAATGTTCACTTTGAGAACACAAGTCTGTAGATGAAAATGAGAAGAAACAAAGCAAACAACAAAAGAAAAACAAAAAAGATTCCTCAGGAAAAGACCAACAAACAACTTTGCTGTGTGTTGATAATAATCATAGGAAATGCAATTAATAAAAATAAAACCAAAACCAGAAAGGGTGGTCTTAAAAGAAAGACAGAAAGCATGTGATGGAGAAAGACCTGGATTTTAAGGAGCTTAAAGTCTTCTTCTTTAGTCATTTCTTCAGTGCTGTTTGGAACGAAACACGCTCCCACTTTTCTCTCTCTCCCTCTGTTCGCAACCAAAAACTAAGCTCCCCTTAAGCAAATGCTAAAAGGGATTGCATGTGAGTTTCTAAAACTTATAGATTCTACTCTCTCTCTCTCTCTCTCTCTCTCTCTCTCTCTCTTATACTGGCTAGTAGTTGTAGCTACGCTTCTCTTCTCCCTCCCAACCAGTTTTCATAAACAAACAAAACAAAAGCACATGGGGTTGGATTGGAATTGGAGTATAGTAACTTTGAAACAAGAGTATACTATTTTCTTTTTTTTTTTCAGAGAAGAGCATACTACTTTCTATGTGTTGTGTATGTATATGAAGATTTTATACTACTTTTGGTACTGAATAATAAACATATAGGATTAACTCATCAATTTTTTTTAAAAAAAAAATTGATTAAATTAATTGTTTTTAATTAACACTAAAAAATTAAATTTTATTTTAAAAATATTTTTAAGATTAGTTGCTTTAAATAATAATTAGATGTGACACCGTTTGTAATTAAAAACATTTTTTCACCAATAAAAATGAATTATATTATTAATAACGAGTTATGTCACACTAATTGACTCCGAGATATATTACGGATATAAGTAAACTAACTATTAGTATATTTAGTAGTTTTTGT
>PYAF01000753.1:223553-280293 GCA_007407185.1 Glycine tomentella | reverse complement strand
TATTAAAAATGTGTATTTTTTGCAGTTTAAAATCATTTAATGATGGTTTTGAATCCCATAAAATATGATTTCTTACAAGTTAGACTTAAAAGATTAAATTGGATAGATTTAAAAAAAATAGATGAACAAATTGAATCAATTTAAAAAATTTAAATGACCAAATTAAACTAAAAAAACCAAAGAATTAAATTGAATTAAAAAAATACTGAAAAACTAATTTAATCTTTCAATTTATATAACTCTTTGTTACATAAATGTCATAGCAAAAACCAAAATTATTTATTTAAAAAAATATATATTTGATTTAAAAATAGAGAATCAAAATTATAATTTAATCTAATAATTAAAAAATGATTAAATGTTTAGGAAAAGTCTGATATTTTTTAAATAAAACGAAAAACAAGGCGTCAAAAGGCTGGACGAAGTGTAGTACGTATGAAAAGGCTGGACGAAGGGTGTATTTAGACAGGAAAAAAGATCATCTCTATTTTTTTGCCTTTTCTTCTATCTCGTAACCTCTTTGGAAAAAAATAAAATAAAATGAGATGCCACACTTTATGAGTAACACATTTGTTTTTGTTTTTTTTAAAAGCTTAGTAATAGAACAAATGGGAAGTAAAGGGAGAGGATATTTTTCTCGTATTGATCCATGTTTAAAGTAAACTTAATATTTTGAATTGTAATAAATAATTTAAATTATAATATAATATTATTTTTAAATTTAAATGAAAAAGACAATTAAAAAATCAAGCACGCAATTTTTATTTAAATTTACTAGTTGTTAAGTAGTGTGTGAAATGCACATCTTAGGAAAAGAAAAAAAAAGGTTGAAAGTGCAAAATTCATAGAGTGAGTTGTTTACAGCCCAAACTAAAATTTATAATTTATAGTATTGGAGTAGATTAATTTTGAATTGTTCATATTTTATTGGGTTGGTTTATTTTTGAGTTTTGAAATTTTATTGATTAATCTAAATCAAATAGTAATTGTTTCGTTTAGGTCATCGAGTTATGCAAAAAAAAAAAAATATATATCATGTATTCTCAAGTTTTTATCTTCACTTATTATTTATTGGTTGAATTATTTCATAGAATTTTGAATTTTTTTTAATTGAGTCATTGAATTTGTATTTATTTTTTAATTGTATGTTTTTTGTCTAATTGTCGTCAAAAATTTTAACTACAAACACCTAACTAAAAGTAAAGTTAGGAGAGAATCAATACTTTTGAAATTTGTTGTAAATACAACTAAATCACTTAAAGGAATTTTAACTTCTGCAAATCAACTTAACGCAAATATTATATTATAAGCATTTACAAGCTTCATCCAATAACAACTTTGAAAAAAACTCTTACGGTGAAAATAACCAATTAACCGAGCCAAACTAAAAATCAATTTAATTATTTTACTTTGAGATTTCAGATTCATCAGTTAACCCGTCCTGATTTTGATTTTTTTTGTTTGGTAGTAAAAAAGAATAATGTAAAAGAATTCTACCAAAATTCAAATTAAACGTCAAAATTAATTTGTACAGTATAATTCTTAGCACACATTTGAAATCGCCTATTTCTTTGAATTTTTTTAAAATTATGGTAAATCAGTAGCTCAAGGACACTTCATATGTTGACAAAATGTTCTATAAAACATGTAGTCTCTGTGTCATACTCATAATTCAGGGGGACTAGAATGTTTATTTAATAATGTTTCCAACTCTCTTTTCAATTTCTTTTTCAACTGTGTCTCCATGTTCTTTTTCTTTTCTTACTACAACGATTGCACGCTGTAGTATGTATCGCAGAATCGTCAACGACGGAATGCATGAGTCGTAAACCGGTGGGGTCTTGTCCCTACCAAAAATGAGTTTTATTAACATTTTACCTTATGGATCATGACTACACTTGTTCCATTCCAATATGCATGTTACACACAAAAGCAATGAATGAACAATTAAGAGCTTCACCGTACCTTGGTGACAGTTGACAATCCTTGCTTTGCGACCATTGTCTGAGGCTATTTTTTCGCTATCAATATGCTAACATTGTCACCACTTGTTTGTCATTTGATTGGAGCATTATCATTCCCTACAAGGATCCATGGTTTTCTAAACATTGTTGATTGCCTCCCATCATTCGGATGCAGTGGTGCAACAACAGATCAAATTCCATGTGACATCATATAATATCAATCACTAACGTGTAGATCTATTAACACAAACTTATTCTAATTAACTTAAATAGACTAATATGATTCATAAATAATCTTATTTTTTAAGCATGTGGTTCAGGTTCAATCTCAAGTTCATATGTATGGAAAAGTATTTATCTTGAAATCAGATTAGTGATTTTTTAAAATGAAATGCATCAATTTTTTCTTAATATTTTTTTAAAATATTTTAAAAAATTATTAGAATTAATTCTCACAATATTTA
The DNA here is from genome assembly GCA_007407185.1 of Glycine tomentella. Taxonomy (NCBI): domain Eukaryota; kingdom Viridiplantae; phylum Streptophyta; class Magnoliopsida; order Fabales; family Fabaceae; genus Glycine; species Glycine tomentella. Next base: position 277,865 of record PYAF01000753.1, on the reverse strand, counting down.
GCTTATTATCAAGAACACAAGAAAGAACTGGCCGAGATGGAACGGCTCAGCCCAACCGAAGATGGTATTCATGATCGAGTGCACATGAATTCTAGCATTTGGGTTATTTCAATTTATCCATCCCTCTCTTTTTTTTTTGGTATTTTCTTGTAACAGCAACCACACCAACTTTATTTCAAGGAAATCACATAAATATTAAAATAAGTAATTATTACTATTGGTAATGAAAAAAAAATTAATCATTATTTTACACAGTGCAAAATATTTCAGTCATAAGTTCACGTATTGTGATATTTTTTACACATTGTGGTTTTTATCTTCCAGCATATCTCCTCCTCCAAACCCACTAGCAGTTCGGTCAGGGTGATCCCAGCAGAAGAGACAAGTACTTTAAGACAACAAAAGACAGAATCTTAGTGGAAAAAGCCTGAAACAATCTCCACCCTAGCTTAGTCATAATTGAGTTGAGATCCTTATATTCCGTGCCATTAGCATTAAAACTTCAAAACTATATATAAAATGTGTACATTAAAGTTATTTACATACGAGTGTATGACATATCGCTCTTCCTTAATTAATAATTGTAATTAATTTTTTTATAAATAAATAAAATTATTCCATGTTTATATATATATATATAAAAACTAAAAAGATCTTATTACTCCGTATCTTTAAGATATTGGTAAAAAAATTTTAAAAAAATATATTTATTATATAAATCATACAAGAACGTAAAAAAAAAACTTTAGTATAACATTTGAAACTTGATAACATTTGCCAAATTAAAACCAAGGCAGTAGATGAGCTAAACGAGGGAAGGAACATAATGTTGGGTTGCGGAATTGAGAATTGAGAACGGAACAATTTTACTGCATAACACCTGTGTTGTGTTGTGTAGAGAGTAGAGAGGGTAGGGTAGGGTTAAGTAAAAGTGGTATAAAACTAAGCTATGCAAAGGAGGAAAAACAAAAGAGAAAATTAGGTTTTTAACCTTTTATGGCCCCAATTTCTAAACATACCTCCTCGTTTAAAAGCTATTTATGGTAGGGATCCGCAGAGGGCAATTTGGGATTTTGGTTTGGGCCTGGTGGAGTATGTGACAAGGGGTGGGTGTAGTAGTATTTTCATAGGCTATAGTAGAGGGTGCACGCAATCACACAAAGGCTGTGAAAAAGTGGAGCAAGAGTGGAAATGTGGAATTGGGAGTAGAGAAGGGTGGTGGGGTAAGGGTTCAGTCACCACTGTGAGGCCTTGTTAGGTCATCATTACTTGCTACTCCCAAACACCTGCGTCTTGTCTAACATAAAACCTCTTTTTCTATTCTTTTCTGTGTTTATCTTTGCTTCTTCACCAAGCCTGTCATTTTTTATTAACCACTGACTTTGTTATTATTATTATTGTTGTTGTGGGCCTTTAGGTGAGTTTCTGTAAAAATAAAATAATCAGCAATTTCTGTAAAACTAATTTTAAATGAAATTGATTTTATTATTATAAAAATAAGTTAAAAGGTGAAATTTATAATAAATATATTTATATGTAATTGTGTGAATATTTAAAAAACTAATTTTATATTAAATTTAAATTAATTTAAGATGAAGCAATTTATGCTTTAGTATTTCAAAAATAAGTTAATAACAAAATCAAGTTTTTAATTAAACAAAAAATTCTATCTGAAATTATTTTAACTCGATCAATTCTCAAATGAAAATCAACTACAGTGCATTTGCTTTTACGTGGATATTGGATGTAATTGACGTGGTTTTATTCATATCGTTGATTTTACGTTTGAAAAATAATTTTGAGTTAATAAGTGTTGTGTAATAGAAAGGGATAATCTTAAAATTGAGGTTTATGATTTTCCTTAGTTACTTATAATTATGTGTTAGATTAATTTCATCATTTTTACTTAATGTAACATTTTATATTACACTTATGTTATAATAATATTTTTTTTATCGAGTATCCATTATTTTTATAAATGATTAATATTTATCAAAAAATTTAATTAATGACATTTAATAAAATTTTCTCTTTCACTTAAAGTCGAATTCAATATTATTCAAATAAACAATATCAAAATCAAACACACTTAATTTAATGCAAAAAGTTACTTAAAATTATTTAAATTTAAAATTAGTAATTCCTTAATATAATCAAACAGAATTTTATGGTTCAAGTCTAACATGAGTTATGTAAATATCTAAATAAATAAACAAGAAATGCAGAGCAGCATAGGACATGGCTCATCTCATATAGTGTGGAACAGTGTGAGATGAGCATCTTGTGAGAGAAAGAGTGAGTGTTAGTAGTTAGTACAGCTACAGAGCCTAAGATGAGGTGGGATTTGTATGGAGGATCTGGTTGGTATTTGATATCCAAAAGTCATAAATGGGAACAGTTGCATTGCATGATGGGGTCCCCTGGGTAGGATTGAATGGGACGTGTCCATTTCTTTTCCTGCGACCCTGTTTAATCTCTTTTAGCATTTTCTTTTCATTCTTGGTAAAAGAGAGAGAGAGGACAATAAGGTAGCTATTCACACATTTCTTTTATCATGTTTTAGCTTATGCTTCCAATCTTAAAATTATAATTTGAACAAAAGTTATAAAAATGGTTTTTCTATTATAACAATGATTAAAAGTTTCCTCAACAAAAATTCATAAACAAATAACATATATATAGTAATATTATAAATATCTTTATACAATCAGACAAGTAATAATGGTTTATATTTTTTAATTAAGTTGTTCATGATTCGATTTCAAATTAATTTTGAATATAAAACAATTTCGTATTAATATATGATGAAAAAAAAAATCAATTGAAGCTTCTTTATTTAAATTCAGAATTTTTTGTTTGTTAATATTGCTTCTGAGTTTTACCTGTAAAGCAATTTGGACACTTTTAGGCATAAATCATAAGATGGGCATATTTAATATACATATATATATATATATATATATATATAAATAAAATATATGACAGTATAGAAACTACTATGGTCCATCTGTACCACTAAAATTATAATGAAGAGAAAATGACATAATGCTGTGATGATTCATAGATTTCACATGCATTTGCATTCATTCAAAAAAAGAGAAAAAAAAAACCTTGCTACAGTTAAGTATAAAGTCCTCAGTTTTAATCCATCATTCAGTCAAAGTCCAAGGTTAACTTTATCTCTTTTTAGTTTTTTTTTATATACTATATTTTTAAGAAACTATTGTTAAATATCATATGCCATAAGGTCAAATTATATTGGCAAAACAAGTTACAGCAAAAGCATATATAGTACTGTATTTTTTTTCTCTCACAAATACTCCTTTTGTATCTAATTATAAGAATATTTTAATTAATTTATATTTTTTAAGAAAATTAATTAATTTAAAATTGTCAATTATTTATATTGTCATTTTAAAATTATCATTTTCTTATGTTTTTATCAACTTAATTATTTCTTATAAATATTTGAAGAGAAAGTAATGAAATAAGAGTATGAAAGAATTTTTTAATATATCTAAAATTAAAAATATTCTTATAAAAAACGTCAAATAAATTTGTAAAGAAAATTTTATAATTAGGAACATAATGAGTATATTGTACTGTATACTTTAGCCAAACTATATTTTTTAGAGGAAAGCAAAAAGAGAAAGAATAAGCCCAAACTCTTAACTCCAACACAAAATTTTGATCCATCAGGCTCTAACTCCAACACAATATTTTTTTCCACTCCCAACAATTACTACAAACATTAGTAAAATGCTTCACTAACAGACAAAATCCCAAGCAACCCGTGGGCAAGAAATTATCTAAAAATAGAAACTGTAAATTTGTAGGAAGCAACTCCACGGAAACTTCAAACTAATGTTTCTGCATTAATTCAATTTTTGTTATCATACACTACTGCACTAGTTTGTCATTGTTCTACCCAAACAGGCATGTTCCCGCTCTAGACTTAAACAAGGAACAGTGAGCACAAGCAATGCTATATTGGCTATATATATCGCAACACAAGGCATTCTGAAACCTACTCGGCCAATGTCAGTAGTTTGAATAAAAGTAACAGAGAAGATATCACTCAAATATGAAGGATGATTGTTGGTTTTATGTTGTTCGAACTTGGAACACTACAGTGCATGTCCTCACAGAAAAATAGAACTAATTTTGCCACACACATATGAAAAAATAATAATCTTAATTACATAAACATTAAATTTAAAATTTTAATGACTATACATTGTTAGTATTAAAAATCTATCAAAAATTATGATTGATATAATTTTTATATAATTATTGTAAAAGTTAACAAATTTATCGTATATAATAATTTGTTATTGAATAATAATATAAAAATATTTTACATAATTAGTGAATAATCTATTTTTTCTAAATTTAATTAACATGTAATCAAAGTTTTAAACATTTAGTTGTAAATTGACATGTATGATAATTTATTGATGTTTATAATAATTACTTAAAAAAATATATTTAAAATAATTTTAATTGATTAATATTATAAATATTTTACACCGTACACAAATTAAATTCTTAAAAATTATTAAATCTCAAATATTTCCTTTTTCCTTTTTTTTATGTATGTTGTGTGATTACGTGGGTTGCTCATTATATTAAAAATACTACTCATTCGAATATTTGTATTTATTTTGTTTGTTAATAAAACCGATCCTCTAGTAGGATCCAAAGCATGGAGTGAGTTTGAATAATGGAGAATGCGCCCTTATGCATGAGAGCCCATTCTAATATTGTGGTGGTCATGACCCATTATTGCTTTGCTCATTTGGATTGCGTGTTAGATGCCCCCGGAGACTTTCTTGATATTTCATTATTTTTTTCTGAATGATTCTCGAGGAATCGACGATGTAAATTAGAATAGGATAAAACTTCTTATCCTATAAATGAAAACTTGTAATTTCACTTAAATAATACTGATATTTAATATTACTTTTATTTTGAAATATGAAACTAAAATCATAATTCTCTTAAAATAGACTGATCGAATATCTCGTTTTTAAAAATGACATAACTAAAATTATAAATTGAACAAAATATGAGAATCAAAATTGTATTTAAGTTTAATTTTTATTAAAAGCAACATTAAATCCTTGCATCACAATGAAACTTACCAATGAAATCTTCAACGTCATATATACTTATAAATCATTTTGATTTTTAAAATATAATTATTAATTACCATGATAATTCTTTAACATATAATAATGTTGAAGTCGCATTTTTTACATATGAGATAGATTTTGATTTGTTAATTTATGTATGATAAAATCAAATTAGTTATTTTATTATTTTTTCTCTCTCAGATCAACTAGAGAATAATCATGTGATGCATAATTTGCTAAGGTGATCTAACTTAATTGATTGAGTCAGGTACATGAGTTATTATAAATTAATTTTTCGATATTGTTTTTGATTTTTACGGATAAAAAAATACAATTTCTAGTTTAGTTTATAATTTACATTTAGCCAATCTCAACAAATTTACTTAGACTTTTATAATAATAAATTCAATACTCAGTCATTATTTTATTTTATTTCATGAACATTACATTATATTGTATATGATATGGATATGTACTAAAAAATGATATGAATATGTGATTATTACTACCCTAATGGCTCGATAGTACCTTATGTTCAAACACATTTCGAAAAAAGACCGTTAAGATGGAACACTAGTTAAAATAATCAATATGTTTCACTATTGACGGATAATCAATAATCACATAGTATGGTTCGTTCAGTTATTCACTTTAAAATACCGAACCAAATGATATAGTTAAATTATCGGTTTGTATTTTTTTCATCGAAATATGGATTACCTTTTCTATTCTAAATGGATTTTCTCTTTGATTAATTTATTACCATAATGACAATAGCCTTAACTTATAGCGGGGCTATTTATCTTTAGAAAACCCCATTGTTCTTTCCATTACATCAAAGTTCAAACAATTGGAATCAAAGCATCTAAAATGCTTTCAGTTGTCGCTTTTAAAAAATCTAAATGTGAAACAATCTAAAGTGCTTTCTATTGGCTTACACTGGTCTATTTAAGCATGCAAGTAGCTAATTTGTACAGAATCACATTTAAATGAACCTGTGGTTAATGGACTCATAAGTTTGGGGTAAAATGAGTGGTCCGCATAACTAATTAGTAATAAATGGGACCAATTTGTGGACCAGTCTGTAGACTATAATGAATTTTCTATTTTACTTTAAAAATAGTTTAATACAGATAAAAAAAAAGTAGTTTAATTTTTTTTAAGAAAAAAAATGAAGATAAGCAAGTTTTTTTTTTTTTTTTTTTTTTAAACTTCATGAAGGTTGGTTTGCCATCCCATGAACCAAACTTTTTAAAAAAATGCTATGCAGGTCAATCCAAGTAGACGTGCGATTAAATATATGAAGATTTTGTTGGCCCAACCAAAGCCCTTTATGGATTGTGGCTTATACACAACGGACTGTGCGCTACTATAGTCATGAATATATTTTACTACATATTAAATCTTCAATAAATAAATAAAATGAGTGGGTAACTTTTATTATTGTTATGCGATCTATAATTACTTTTGATAAGAGTGGGTAACTTTTATTTATTAGACAAATTGAATGGTGCCAAATATGAGTAAAACTGATACCATCTTTGTTCACATTCTCGTCCATACCAAACTACTTGAGCTAGCTATGCTCCAGCTACTAAGAATTATTTTATTTTTTTATTCATAGAAATGAAAAACAACGTATTTTACTCAATCAATTAATTGGGTTAGACTCTTTTGATAGAGTAATTTTTATTTTAAGCATCTCCCATATATACTAAATTTTTTATATACTTGTGAGAAACTTGTTTATTCTGTATATATGATCATTTAGGAATTGTTGATCAAAGAATAATAAGTTTAGTTAATTTGCTAGACACGATGGCGTAATTAGCAAGACAAACCTTAATTGCTTTAGGTATTAGACTCTTGCTCGTAATTATTATAACTTAATATTATTTCTGTCCCATTTTTGTTAATTATTATTAAATATTTCTAAAGTTAGATAACTACTTATAATTTTGGCTTAATCCCCAAAATTTTAGACACAACCGTCACAAGAGATTATAATTTATAACACGCATCTAGATCCAATGTATGCATGTATATTACGCTCTTTAGTCTTTACATGTGTTTAATGGATATTAATATTGGCATTTTTTTTTCTGGATTTGAAGCCACACATCACGAGCTTGGACCATGTAAATAGAAGTATAGTCATAAATTAAGAGGGAGTCTAAATCCACACACATTCCCAAAGATCGCAGTGCCCTCAATAATCCAACTCAAAATTTTCTTCCATGCTAAGACAAAGTCGTGCAATGCCAAAAAAAGAACAAAAATGCTTTAGTTACGGTTCCTGTTCCCAAGTGGAAGGTTCCACTTTATCCGAAGATTAGCTTTATGGAAATGGAATATCAATATATGGACCCCTCCCCTTCTCGTCCCCTAACCGAAAGAATAAAAATAAAATAAAAAACAAAGCCAAACTTGATAGAGATTGAACAATAAATTAATTAATGTGTTATTCATTATATGTTCCCGTGTCCTTCGATATATATATCGATCCCCACATTTTGACTGGTAAGAAAGTGCGCATAGTATTATGGATTTGCATTAAATGCAGAACCGAAATTAATCCTCTCTACCCTACGCTACCAATTTGATATTTTAGTTTGTTTGTCTGTGCTCTCCTTGTAGTCAAAATCCTTTTTTCCTTTATAATTGTAAAAAAATGTCCACATTCCACAATATACATTGAATTTTTTAGAGACAAAAAGAAAGGGAAGAAGCCTGCGGTAAGTACGTGCAGAAAAAGATAAGTTTCCTTTGAATCCTATTCCTAAAAGTAAAAGCTACCTTGAAGTAATTTCATAATACCACCAGGTGGAAGCCTTGAGTTCATTACATGATTTTGGAAAATGGAAAGGTTCTGGTGGCTTCTCCAACCCTTTATTTCGTGCCAAAGTTTGATCTCAAGTCATTAGACGTAGCAAACATCTAATAATTATACATGGAGTATTACATATTAATGACCGAATGCCACAATCTGAGTGTGTGTGATAAATGCAATGTGTATTTTCTTTAGAGAATAATTTGGGTTCAGAAAAGAGACAATTCTCACACCACTTTACTGAGAAATATCAAGACAACACTATTAGAGATAGTATTAAATATTAATAGATCTAATTAAAATTGAGATATCCTTTATCTAACTTTTATGCTCCAATTGTATTCACCATATATTGATTTAAGTGTCAGTTTTTTTAACGCAATTGTTATTGATCTAATAGAACCCGACTCAATCTCAAATATCTATCAGACTATCACTCATACACTTATACAGTTATAGTTTTTTCTTTTTTTAATTTATCGTTTTTCCTAAATATAAATTATTCCTTTTTATTTTATTTATTTATATTAATAAAATGTTTCTACCTTATATTTTTTAAAATATTTTTTTAAAAATGTTATTTTAATAAAGAAAAACAATACCAAATATTCAGTAATTCCTTGTATCGTTAGCATGATAGTTTAATAATACTTTGATCTAATCATATGTTATCGCCTGACATTTTGTAAAATCAACCAACGCTACTGCGTTATCATATTGTCCTTTTGCTGTATAATCCCAAAATTAAGGGAAAGCAAGATACTATGATGTTTACTGTTTGACAAACATGACAGCATATTTTTGTATATTATTTTATTTAAAAGGAAAACTATTATTCTATTTTTTTAAATAACATTGGAGATGTTATAAAAGTGTTATAAAATCTTATCATTGACTCGCCAAAAGTAAGGAGTTAGTATTTTAATTGGTGGGTTAATAATTAATTCGATTTAATCGGTATATATTAAAAATTTAAAATTATATAAATATCTATCATATATAAATATATAACTAATATTATTTGATTAAGAAAAATTTATCCACACTTTAAAATTTAAAATAATAATTAATAAGAATAAAATATCAAAATGGCCTAACCAAATTTCTTAATACTGTGTTATAGTGATAAACAATTCTATAAAGTAATAATTAATTAATCGGGTAAAAAGTTAACACGGTCTGGATTTTCTTTCAGTTTATTCTTATCTCAAAACTTATCTGCAGCCTACTTCCCGGTAATATTGGGGTAGGCAAAATATCAATAGTTGATTTAAAGAGGAGGCATAGAAGTATTAGAGACAAGCTTAAGGTATAGATGAGTTAAGTTAACTTAATCGCAAAATATTTAACTTTGATATTTTAAATATTTGATCAAGTTTGTTTATAAATAAGTTTGAAATTGAACTTGATTAGTTAATGAGCCAAATTTAAGCTTTATAAGCCAATAATAACTTGTTTAATATACGTGCATACAGACATATCATAAAAAATTAAATTACATAGATATTACTATTTGTATGAAAACACTTTTGTAATTTTTATGAACAATAATATATTTTTTCTGCTAGACACATACATGAAAAAAAATCGTTTGATATGTATAGATTTTTGTGTGTGTGAGGGTTAAAATTAAAGAGGGGATAATATTAAAAGAAATTAAGTCTTTTTTATGAGTAAATATAAGCTAGTATGAAAAAAACTATTATGAAAAATATCAATAAAAATTAACATCAATAATAATACAAGTAAAGTTAGACTATAAATGAGTTAAACAAGTTAAATGTAAAATTTATCTTTTTTTTATGTATGCAAGTCAATTTTAACTTTTTGTTAAGATTATAATTAAGTAAAGAAAAAATAATTTACACCATCATCCAGTCACAACTCATTATGTATAATACATTTATTGATTTTTGTAATAATTATTTTAAAAATCATATTGACAATAATAAATTTTTATTAAACAATAATGTAAAAATACACTACCATTAAACTCTTAAATAAATAAACTAAACTTGAATATCTTACATTTTTATTTTACCAGTCAAATTTAAACCTTAGGTGGTGACGCTCAAATGTTTATGCAAATCACCTCAATCCAAATATATGCTATTCACTACATGCACTTACAAAAGTAGTCTCACCTCAGTGAATGAAGTGATCAAGCGCTGTCTGGCAAGTAATCCAAAAGCGCAACAATAAGCAAGTGAAGCCCTGAAAACCAGTTAAGTGCCCCCTAACTAATTTGTTGCATCTTTATCCATCAATTGTCAGTAGTTTAGCGTATTGGGCCTGTTCGGATTAACTTCTTTAGAAGTATTTTTAGAAGAAAAAAATAAAAGTAAAAAGATGAGATGAACTTTTCCATAAGTAAAAATAAGCTCTCTATTAGTTAATTTGTAAAAGCTCACTAATGTAACTTATCTAAAAGATAAGATGATATCTACAAATTAACTAATGAAGAGTTTATTTTTACTTATGGAAAATTTTTTTTCATTTTTTTCTTTTGATTTTTCTCTCCTAAAAATACTTCTAAAGAAGCTAAGATCAGGCTCATAATATCTTCAAATTCATAAGAAAAGGCAAAATATCAACAATTGGATTAAAGAGGATGAATAAAGAGGTCTCTTTTCGGCTTTTCGCAATTCTTGTTATTATTTAAGTGTTTGCACCAGTAGTGACTGGGTCTGGGTAGAAGTCGGCGGATACCGTAAAAAGCAGACTTAAGATATGATAGTATAATACGGTTTTATATATATATATATATATATATATATATATGAAAGAAATATCTTTAATATTTTCTCGTAATGGTGTGCTTAAAAATTAGGCGTTAGAGATGTTTATGCACCAGCACTTTTGTTCTTGAAATTGTATCATAAACATTGCAAAAATGAAAGGAAGAGAAATATTGACATAATAATAAAATATAACAAAAAAGAGAGATGGAAAGAAATAATAGATGTTGATAAAATATCTATAAATAAGTGTTCATGAATCATTTGAAACATTGTAGTGTTGATTGTCTTCTTATTTCTATTTTGAATAATGATAAAAATAGAGGTTGACAGAAGAGAATGTAGAAATAAAAGAGAAAATGATAGACGTGCTGATATAAAAATAAGAGAGAAATAAATAAATAAAATAAAAGTGAGATAGAAAAGAAAGTGACTAATAGTAAATATTTTCCTTCTATTTTAACGCCAAACATTGTAGCTCCAATAAGTTTAAATGCATATATGGAAAACCTTGCACGTACTTAGAAATATTTATTTTTAAAAAAAACTTTGTACAAGATGATCATGAAAGCACAACATTAAAATTTAAACACAAGTACACAACTATCACAACGATTGCCACAAGCAGCAAACAGAATTTCCACCTATTATTCCTCCAAGTTCTATTCTAACTTATAAGCAGAACCTCATTCCTAGTCATTAATATTAAACACAAGACAATACATATAACTAACAAGAAGTTCAAAAATAGCCTCCAAGAAACTATATATACATGGACACATGGAAAAGTGAAGCATATGAACTTGCAAGGTGTAACCCTTGTTGTACATACTTGACTAAAATTGCTTAATTTACATGATTGAACATGCATTAGGGTTGTCATCACTGAAGAGGGAGGTGAGCTTCTCATCCGGTGCGTTAGGGTTGGGGAGTGCTTGTTCAGTGTTTTTCACATACCCTGAGGGTGCCTTCTTGTCATATGCCTGTGCTACATAGGGATATGCCACCAAGTTGTACTGAATATATGGCCAAAATTCAGCTCTTTTTCCTGTGCTTTGCACTTTCTTTAGGACCTTGTTTCTATCCACGTAGCCTGTCACCGTTACCTTGCTTTGCTTTCTATTCACCTCTACTTGTTTCACTCCTGGATTCATGTTTTCATGATTTATAAGGTTCCAACTTAATTAACTATTATAAATTATTTGTTGATTTTCCCTAGTTACCAACAACATTTGCATGATGTCCTTTGACAATTTGAACAGTTTCGTAGAGCAAGTTAGCAAACTATACCAAAAAATGATTTATTATATAGGACAAAACTTAGATATAGTTTGTCGACTGTTGTTGATGAGGTTCTGCTATCAGAGTTAGAGTTTCATTGATAATTTGCTTAATAAAGGTTTACATTAAATATCAATATAGGTTATCAGGTAAAACTCTAATTTTGATTAGAGAACATAACTAAAGTATTTAAGAAACTGTATATATGTTTTCTTCTATGCTGATTTTTATCTATGAAAATAAGGTTTATTTTTCATATTTTTACTTGAAAAATCGGAGACAAAAATGAGAGTGTAATTAAGGAAGACAGAGATAACAACCTGACATGTTGGAAACAGAATTCCGAACTCTTCTTTCACAGCCATCACAGTCCATTTTCACCTTGATTTCAACTGTCTGCAAGACAGAATTAAAAGGAAAATAAAATGAGAATTTGCTTGGGACTAAAACCACCATAAAAACACACACACACACACACAAGGGATAGGAGCTCGGGAAAACCTGCATTGGTTTGCGTTTCTTTTTTGGAGTGGAAACTGAGAAGTAATCTGAAAGGAAATCAAGAGCACCCATTTCCTTTGTTCTTTTTTTAGTACAAAAATAAATGGAGAGCTAAAAAAGGACTTTGAGCAGGGGAAGAAGAGAAGACAGAACAGAGATTTGAGAGAGAGAGAGAGAGAGAGAGAAAGTGAAAGCAAATTAAAGAGGAAGGGAGGGAAGAGGCTCTATAAGACTATAACAATGTTTTGCACTAGAAAATGATGCATTTACAAGGGAAGTGGCATCCTTAATATATGCATTACTTGTGCTGAAGTTTAATGCATAAAATAATGGTTAGATAAGGACTTTTGTCTCTAATTATGTCTATCTAGTGTCTACACAAATATCGTGACACTCCACTTGACATGAATAGACAAAATTATTGAATCTCGCCAGTTAATTATTTGAGAATGATAGGGGGTAAAATATTTATTATCAAGCCGCACTCTTGCTGGTTTCTTTTGCCTAAAGAAACACATATTTTTTTCAACTTTCAACTTTCTTTTGATTGTTCTGCACAAAGGCAAGCATCTTCTTCTGGACACCTGTATCACAGTGATTTGACTTCAGACCCCATTGCTTCTGTTTAATTTTATTTAAAACTCGTTTCTTGAGGTACTGATCAATTACGTTAATATTAATATTACTAAATAAAATGTAAGCCAACATTTTCAACAACAAATATGTTTTTTCTTTTATTAAGAATATCTTTCAATCAAGAGTCAAGAGTCATAAATTAATCTTTCTGAAAATCATTTTGTTAAAGTTTAACTTACATCTTTTGAGAGAGTTTTAATAAAGTTTTTCCATTATACGTGATAAAAAAGTTGAATCAGATTAGAGAGACAACTGATTTTAACAGAACTAATTTTGAATAAATTGAAATATGTATTTAAATTAATTTTAATTATGAATTTTATATTAAAATGTGTGCGTCTAAAAAATATTGTTTTCTAGTGTAAAACAAACAACTTAAGTTATTTGCCAAATTTTGTACTCATGAACGTTAACTCATTATATTTGAGTATCTCAAAAGACAATGAAAAATTAACCCTAATAGTATGTTTCGGTACGAAATCAAAACTGGAAATCCAGTATCTCCTCTCTCAAAAGTATAAGTAAAGAAAACAACTTCGTAATCATTAATTTCATTGCCACCATTACCATATTTTTGGTGGATCTTTTCTGTTTTATTTTTGGTGGAAATGATGTTTATGGATCATTTAATTTGTATGTCAGTGTTTCTATCTTAACGGTGGGAAACTGCAGAAGATTTAGCATATCTATATGTAAATATTTTTATAATGCTATTTTGTTTTGGCGGAAAATAGTTGTGATGATTTTGAAGTGTAAGAGTTGTTATCTATATATACTTTTTTTCTTCATTTGGTGATCATTTTGTTTGAAAGACTCGTTGCATGCATATTAAAATATAGTAAATTTCATTAGTTAATATTTCTACCACATCAACTTGGTTAGTGATCTGGTTGCATGCATGCGATGCAAGGGAAATAGGAGTTTGCTACCTCCAGCTAGTTGTGCCACTGGGTTTGCTGCTTTTACACTTTACGCGCACTGTGAGTTGTAATTAAGCCAACAGCTTCCGAAATAATATAAAATCGTTCATTTGTTACTGCATAAAAGTTTGTGTGAAACTAGTTTGATTATTCGGTTTCTTTGTTTGTAATGTTAACGTTATGTTTGGGAGAGAACAAAGAAGAAATTGAGACGAGAGAGATGAAAATAATTTTTATTTTTGTAATCATTATAATTATAACTTTTGATTTTCTGATGAGACTTCCACATTTCATAAACTTTAACCATTTGAATTATTATGAAACTAATCATTGATTTAAGATTTATAATCACACTTAAAGTTTTTTTTTTATATATTTTTCAAGAATATTTTATATGACTACAAAATTAATGGGTAGGGGTAACCCCCAATTATATATAAAAAAAATCAGGTTTGACCATCTTATCAATCACACCACTGGTGATCGTTTGCACCTGGCATGTGCAGTGGAATGCTAGCTATTCATTCATGATTAGAGATTTAGAACAAATTGAGAAAATGCCAAAGCCCTTTCAAATCAAAGAGTTGAAGTGTACATGCTATCACAACTTGTTAACCTAATACTATCTATGACTTTTTAAATCAACACCATCCTTGTCAAAATTAAATGGATGGGTCCGTGCATTATTCAAACATATACATGCACAGATTAATCATTCAATTTTCCATGTCCATCTAATCTGATTGTTCTCACGCTCATGTGGCCTCAATTCATGGATTTCCATGGTTCTAACTAAATTTGCGTTTTGTTCACCTTCATTATTATCCATGTGTCACGATCCGATTACGTACATGTTTTTCATGTCTGGGATCCAGAACTTTTTTTTAAAGGGATGAAGCATTGATACTTCGTGCCTAAGTGGTACCCTTCTATTCTAGCTCTAGGCATTTCCATCAATCAACCAGTTTTTACTTCCGTTCCGGTAGGGACAGATTCGTCATTTGTAAATAATAGAAAAATGAGGGAAAACTGAAATATTTTTTTTTATAAGTTAAAAAATTAGCTTGTATTTTTGTAAAAAATTTATGGTGTTAGCCAATGGGGGATGCACGTGAGAGGGCTGGGGACAATTGCCCAATTTTTTTATTTGTATATGTGTATTAAAAAAATTTCCCTACTACAAAATAAGTATTGTCCCATAAGATAATTTAAAAAAAAAATGAATATATAAAATATAAAAATAAAATAGAGAAAAAAATTGATACTAAATTTACCACTTGATCCTTTTAATTTTCAGGTTTAATTATTATTTTTGTTAGCTAATTTATTTTTTATGTTTAATTTGATCATTTAATTTTTATTTAATTAAATTTGGTTCCATGATTTTAGATGATACTAATAAATTATGTGTTTGGTATTCGATAAATTAACAAATTTTGCTTTTGATCCTTAATAAAATTGTTTTTGTGTTGAGTCTCAAATAAAACAATTTTTTTTTATTATTGTTATTTTGTTTTAGTCCTTTTTATATATATGTTTTCTTCATTTTTGTCCCTATAATATATACATCATTTGTTATAAATCCTTATCAAAATATTTTTCAAAAGAACTAATACAAAATAACAAAATTTTATAAGTACTAAAATAAAAAAATAGATATATTAAAAGGACTAAAACAAAATAAACAGAACTAAAAATAAAATTTTAGTTTACTAAGGACTTGATACAAAAAAATTATTAGAGACCCTAAACAAGATTTGCTAATTTATTATGAACTAAAAACATATTTCAGTTTTTTTAATCAAATTAAAATTATTTTTTGTCCCACTGATAAAAATTTCTGCATCTACAACTGGTGTTACTTTCTCCAAAAATTAATTTTTATATAATTGGACACCTGATCAGTTAAGGTTATTTTTATATCTAAGTTAAAGAATAAGATGCTTTCATTCATGTTGAACGCACGTAATCATGTAATATTCAATAAATCTCATTAATTTATCAAAATTTAATATTTTTGTTATTTTTTTATATGTAATTAATCTTTTGGTTCATCCGTTTAAATATGAGATCTTCCTTAAAAGAAATTGAATTTTCAATATCACTTAAACTTATAATTTATTGGTATATGCAAATAATTTATTTCTTAAATAAGAAAAGTAGCATTCAATATGCTAGCCTTTTTATTTTCTAATATGATAAATGAAACTTAATATTTTTTTTCCTTCGTCCAATTATATATACATATGTACTCTTTACGATGATGATTCTATTTGAAAAAGTTTCATTGTCCTTATGTTATCTCGCATTTTTAAAAAATATTTCATGATTTTAATTTTAAGTATGTTTATTAGGCAAGTCAAAGGCACAATCAGAATATGCATGGTGCAAACCGTTTCCGTACAAGTAGGCAAATGGTGAACGTTGTTGAGACTTCATGAGCGAAAGGATTGTATGTTTTGTCTTTCTCTCTTCGTAGCAAAAAGATAATAAGCCTTGTGTCTAGACGATAAAATTAGATGCCTCTATTCCAGACAATAATCATATCCATTGAAGCTTATATAAAGAAGATTGAAGCTTAAATAGAAGGAGAACATTCTTGAAAATACAAAGTGCTCAAAATTCTCATATACAAAAAGCTATCTTTTTTGGACTATCATCTCTAATACTCAAAGCTCTATTCTTTGTTTAGCAAAGCTTCTACTTTTGTACTGTAACTGTTTATCTTCTCCGTGAGAATATATTTTTTTCTCTGTGTAAGCATATTTTCTTGTTAACCTTTCAAGCTCTATTATTTGAGAAAGTTAGGAGTGACTTAATAAACAAAAAATACTTGAATTTAGTAATCTTAAGGTGAGATTATGAGTGTGTCAAAAATGACCCTTGTAATTAGAAGTGACAATAACTAAATACTTGTAATATTATTTTAATTAGTGTAATTCTTCTTAGGTTGAAAAAGAACTGAAGGTAACTCAAAATCGAACAAATTAGTATAAAAACAACTAGTATTTTACTTATGTTCATATGTTTTCATTAATTGCTTACATATTCATTTCTAGAAGCACAAGTATCTGAAAATCTTGTCCTGTGCAGTATCCTTACGAAAACATCTTTGTACTATAGTTTTATAAACTTGTTTTCCAAAACTATTTGCAAAATCATCTTCGAAAAAACATTAGGTTTTCCTTAATATAATATTCAACCTCCCTTCTATTATTTCATTAAATTTTTTTATTTATTTCCACAAAAATGTTATATTCATATTTTAACATTATTATACACAATCCCAAACTTGTAAATCTAATAATTTTTTAATAAATTTTTATAATATATATGTAAATATTTTATTTACGTGATAACTTTATTCTTCCAAATATATTCCAAAATATTATCAAAAAGGAAAGTGTTATATATATATATATATATATATGTATATATATGTTGAGCTTTTTTAAAACTTAAAAAAGTAACTGAAAAATAATTATTTAATTTTTTTAAGAAACAAATAGATACTTATTAAAAAAAATAATAAAAAAACTATTTTTTAAAACAAAATCAATTCAAACATATGCACCGTAAAAGTAAAAAATTACTTATTTTATTAAATAAAAATACTTTTTAAAAATCAAGCTTAAACAATGTTTTAAAAAAATAAGTAATGAAATACATGACCTAATTAAATCTTTTAATAATTCTAATATGAGAATATCCTTCAAATACTATCGAACAGAGAGTCAATGACATATTGAAATTGTCTCTTAACATCAAATGAGGAGGATTGTCCAACAAGAACAAAAGATGACTTTAGAGAGATTTGAATCCACACCGTGGGAAATTAAATCTTTTAATTATAAAAGGATGAAATTTAGCCAAAAAAATAAACTAGAGTACCATAATCAAACGACCAATCAGGAGATTTTTTTTTTCAATTTTACTATTTGAGGGTAAAATTGAAATTAATATCTCAAAAGGATAAGTCGTAACATATGTTACGACTTCTGAATTGAAAGTTATAACATCTATTATGACTTCTTTTTTTTTACATTGAAATCATAAAAAAATTTATTTCAATTTGTTATTTTTTTAAAATACGACTTTAAAGTTGTAAGGTGTGAGTTTCGGACCTCCAACGTTCAACCAATGCAGTGATCAAATACTGGTTAATATCAATCTGCCCAACAATTATAACATGACCAAAATCAACTTCATTTATTAAGTTTTTCACGCGATTATCTATACGATCCAAATGCGAAAAAACCCAAACAAAATTACACCTTCGACGAATCATTCTCTATTTGCCTTCTGACACTTGATTGGAAATATGATTGTGTTGTAAGTGCAACAAGTCATCAATAGGTTCAGGTTGTGCATGTGTCATTACTTCACAAAAAAAAGAAAACAAGATATATATATTGCAAGAAGGATGACTCATTTAATAAAATAAATTATTCATTTGTTACTAATGGCATAAAAATCATGAATATGATAAAGACAGGACATAGGTACTATGAAGAGGTATATGTCATGATGCAAGAAAATTGACACATTGCTACCTTGCATTATGTCCGCGTGTACGTTCGGGAACTAGGGGAGTTTGAGGTTCAAGAAATTGCAAATATGTGACTTCCGACAAGCAATGATATGCATTGTCAAATTGAACGAATAGTGGTATGATTGTGGAGAATTTCATACACTTCAAATTTCTTGTTCGCATGAAATTACAGCATGCGCTTCTTGCAATTTAAATTGCGATGACTTTGTTGATCATGTATACAAGTTGGAAAACATTTACAAAGTTTATTAACATGAGTTTCATTCCCTTGAAAACAAAGATAAATGACCTCAATATTTAGGTCCATATTTTATGTTTGATCCTTCGAAGCGACGAGACACATTAGAAAAGTTAGTCACTAGTCATATACACAAGATAGACAAACCAATTCCAAATAAGCGTAAGAAATACTCATTGTGTAGAACTGAAAGACATAATCATAGTAATTATTCATATAAACAAGTTGACTATTAATATTGTTTCTATTTTTAATTTTATGCTTCTGTTTAATTTGTATTGTTCATTTTATATTAATGTATTATGTTGTTTTTATTTTAACAACTACTTTTATTACTAAATTATTTTTTTTGTTAATATTAAAGTAATTGATAAAATAAAATAAATTAATACTACTCTACGAAATTATTAATTTATTTAATGATAATTGTAAAAATTATTTTTTAAAAAAATTAATATTATTTGATAATTATAAGTTATTATTATTTGTTAATATTATTAACAAAATATTTTAATGTTTTTGTTAAACTAATATACAGTACATTTTAATATTTTTATTTAATTTTAAATATTTGTATTATTTTTTAATTTACAAAATAAATAATAATCCTTAACATTAGTAAATATAGAAAATATTAAATAAAATTATAAAAATACATTAATTCATTAAATAATTTAAAAATTATTTACAATTTTAAAAATTAAAAAATACTTGCATAGAAAAATTAAAGTAGTAAAAATTTACCACTTCAATAAAAAAATTTCCTTTACAATTTTAAATTCGTGACAAAAAACAATTTTTTTATAACTTTAAAGTTGATTTTTTTAAAAAAATTGAACTTGCAAATTATTTTATGACTTTAGTATAAAAAAATTGTACTATTACAACTTTTTCAGAAGTCATAACATCTATTATCGTTTAACATTTTTAAAATATTAATTTAAATTTATCACAAATGGTAAAATTGAAAAAAAAAATATCCTTGATTGGTCATTTGGCCAGCCGGTGATATAAAAAAAATCTAATCAGAGTTTAATAGCTTCGGATAGTGTTGTGAAACATAGTTCTACCCAGCCGATCGGAGCAATCCAATCGGGACAGTTTGATTATTGGACTGGTCATGCATATGATCTTGTTTGGCCTGAGAAGACAACCTCAGTTTTCTGTTAACCAGAAGACCCGCCAGTTTTGAAACCAGACTGAGTTTTGGTGTTAAAAAAAGAAACGAAATGTCGTTGCCATGATCCTTAATTTTACTTCTTCTCCTTCTCACACATATTCCCTTCTTCAGAACAACTCCCGGATCAATAAAATAATCTATATCCAATCCAATCCAATCTATTTTAAATCCATTTAAATGGATTAGTTTCATATCCAAATCCATTTTTTTGGATTTTAAATCCAATCCAATTAATTGGATATGAAATGGATATGGATTGGATATTTGTTTGGATTTTTAAATCTAATTTTTTTACCAACTTTGATTGAAACTATTTTTTTGACCGACATCAACTAATGATGATTTCAAGACGTCATCGTTGAGCCTATTTTTCGGTTAATGTTTTTTTTTAGTCAATATTGATTGAGACTATTTTTTGTCCGACATTAGTTCATGCTATTTTTTTGTCGACAACAGCTAGGTTTTTTTGTCGATGTCTGTCGAGATTATTTTTTATCGAAATCAAGTAGGTTTTTTACTCGACATCGATTATGATTTTTTTTTGTCGACGTCAGACGAGACTACTTTTTGGCTGACATCGGTTGAAAAAATCATCGACCGACGTCAGCCAAAAAAATCTAGTTGACGTCGGCCAAAATATTTTCCCAATTGATACCGATCGAAAAAATCCTAGTTGATGTCAACAAAAAATATCTTTAGCTAACGTCAGCCTCAAAAAATAGTCATGGTTAATGTTGACCAACAAATCCTAGTTGTTGCTAACAAAAATATAGTTTCAACCAACATCGGCAAAAAAATATAGCCAACGTCGACAAAAAAAAAGTCCTGACGAATGTTGGCAAAAAAATATCAATGATCGACATCGACAAAAAAAAAAACATATTAATGTTAGCAACAATAATCTTAACTAATGTCGGCCAAATTTAGTCATGATCGATGTTGATCGAAAAATCCCAGTCAATGTCGGCCAAAAAATGCACTGACTAAAAATCTGGTTAACCTCAACCAAAAAGTAATCCTACCTAAGATCAACCAAAAACATCATTGACCAATGTCGATTGAAAATGTATTGACTAATGTCAGCTAAAAATAATCATGATTGATGTCAATCTAAAAATGTCTGGACTGTCGAAATTGCTTTGGTTGAGGTATGTCAAAAATGCACTAACCAATATCGATTAAAAAATAGTCTTAACTAAGGTTAATTGAAAATAACTCTTAAATGGACATGTACTAAGTTTTTCACTTTTTAGTATTTAATAACTAAAATTTGTAAAAAAAAATCTTATAACATTTAAGTGAATATAAATTGGATGTATCCAAATTCATATCTATTTAAATAGATTTGATCTTAAATTTAAATTATTTTTAAAAAATATAGATATGAATTTAAAATACAATCTATTTAAATAAATATGAATTAGATTCTCACTTTTTAGTATTTAATAACTAAAATTTATAAAAAAAATCTTATAATATTTAAGTGAATATAAATTAAATATATCTAAATTTATATTTATTTAAATGAATTTAACCTTAAATCTAAATTATTTTTAAAAATATATGAATATAAATTTAAAATCCAATCCATTTAAATAAGGATGAATTAGATATGAATTGGATTCGTAATTAAAATTTCACTCCATCCCGCTTGACGCAAACCAGCCGTCCAGTGACTCCAGTGAACTTGAGTGGTGAAGCCCTTCTCCTTCTCACGTTCACCTTCACGGCGCCCTTCTCACGCGGTCCATCCTCCATATTGGGATGGAAATTGCAAGAAAAGAAATGGGATTGGATTGGATGCTTATTAGGTCTGAAAGTAAGAAGCCTGTAGTTTCGGAAACAGAGGAAAAATTGTCAGAGGAGGTTCCAGTTGAGGAGGTATATCTCTGTTAAATTTCTTTCCCTTTTGGCTGTTAAAATATGTAGCTCTCCTGTCGGCTTCTGTATTTTTATTCTTTTTCTGTCCTCAAAACATTGTTTTGTGTTCACTAATTTTTGTTGCTTTTGTTTGAATTTTCTCCTTATCAACTGCTATTTATTGGTGTCATTTTCTGCTATTTCTTACAAGAAATGAAAGGAAATGAGAAGGGAGGGATAAAATAACTAGGAATAAACCAGAGAAGAAATCAAAGCAAAGAGAAACATCCTTTTCCCCTTTTAATGCTATCACTCACCATATTAAAGAAAAATATGAATTAAAAGATAAAATAAAGGTAAATGGGAAATATTATCAGATTTTATCCAAAAACTAAAAAAATGTATAAGATAGTTACATGGTGAGCTAATGCCTTTTGAAGATAAAATGGTTTGATCCTTTGGAATTCTTCTGCAGGAGAATTATTTTATATTCATGTTTTTATTACAGTATTCATATATAGATTTTGTTTAAGATAAAAGTGATGAATTGGGAAGAATGTTTCAATTTTCCTGGTGACATTCACATAGTTGAAGTGCCTGTCCATTTGTGTTCTGTCTTAAATGTTTTCATTTAGTTTGCTGCTTGTCTTCATCTTTAAATCTCAGCCAATGTAAAGTGATAAAAGACTAAGTTGTTTGCTTCTTCTTTTTTTCCAGTCAAAGAAGGCAAATCCTAAGGAACTGAATCCATATTTGAATGATAATGGAAGTGGTTACCCGGAAGAAAGTGGAGCTAAAGTTGGTGCTGATCAACTTCTATCTTCTTCCCTTGTTGGGGATGGAGGAGCAAGTTGGAGACTTAAAGCCTTAAAGCGTGCACAAGAGCAAGCAGCTCGAGAAGGACGAAGATTCAACGAGGTTTTTATGCTTGCTTTTCAGATATTCCTTGTTCCTATCTGTCATCCTGTAATAAATTTGCTGTTTACTATATGGATATGTGCAGGTTGTGGAAGAAAGGTGGAGTTCTCTTGGTGAGTTGACTGCAGCTGTTGCATCTCATGCAGCTGCCCCAGCTCGTGCTCATCTGCGTGCTATAAAAAATAGACATAGAGGGATAACTGAAGAAAATTCACCAGATTCTGATAAGCATGGTCGAAGGGATTCTAAAAGGGTAACTTTGATAACAGACAAAGAACTGTTTTATGTTTCTTTCTTGTTCCTTCAACGGGTTTTATGTCTAATAATTTTTATGGTGTTAATCACATTTTTCTGGAATATATTCTGTTACACTATACTGAAATTGGCCAATGAAACAATAGCAGGACTACTTAAAGGATGTTTCTGTTCGGCACCATGAAATGAAAGCACCTAAAGTTCGAGATTCTTTGTCTTGGGGAAAGCGAAAGAGCCAACAAGTGGTAGCTGAGGGTGCTGGGGTCATCTCTGCTGCAGTATCTAGCTTAAATAAGTTTGCCAATGATGGAAGCTTTATGCATGATTTTGGTAGCAAGATGAGTGATAATTCTGACGGCTCTGTTTTGGATAGTAGTGAATTAGAAAAGGTTTTGTTGGAAGCAAATACACCTGGAGAAAGAAGTGCGGTAGTCAAGAAGGAGATGAGTGAAAACCAGTTGGCAGCTAAGGTTATGCAACTTCGTTTGAAGGGAAAGCATGAAGAAGCTGACAAACTGATGGTAAGGCATAAAATAAGAGAATATGGTGTCTTTTCTGGACTTTGTTTGCCCCTTATCAATTTTGCGATTTAAATTAGTGCATCGTGCTATGTTTTTTCTCATCCATTTCATGTGCCTAGTCTATTTATTGGCTTGGAAATGAAACTGAAATTGATTCTGAAATTCTTGAGAGGTTGACTCCCAATGTTGTTAGATTGTAATGAAAAATGTAGAGTCAAAATCCCTTGATTATATGGAATAAATCTAGTAATTACAGCCTTAAAATGCTTCCTAATTACTAATTAGACAGCTTGAATTTATCTTTTGTTTACAAAAACATACCCTTCTAGTTTCTTGATTATTGTGATTTCATTGTCGGGTTTTTGTTCTTGTTTTGGTGGGCAGCAAGAAGCAAAAGTTATTAACACAAAGCAAGAAAATCAAGCCCATTCAATTAGATCAAGAACCGAGGGAAGTTCTAGCAGGTATTTTACTGACTTGGAATTCTGTATTTGTTTTTCTGTTCTCCTTTATCCTATATGCACTTTGATTTATTCATTTCTATGTGAAAACATTGTGCACAAGGTGAAATTTCTTATATTACAGAAAAACTGGGCAACTCTTGATGTTTATTATTTTTAGTTTGCATTTCTTTTTTCTTCTTTGTAAGTTGGTAAGCATGTTTGATGTGGTGTTATTATTATTGGTTTCTACAGCTTTATTCTTGTAACATTTCATTATTTCTTATGTTTTTATCGGATGACATTTTGCTTTATGTAGGTATGCTATGCAGAAGATATCTTCTGAGCAGAAGAAAGGAGAGGATGATGCTGATATGCATCTTGCTCGCAAGATCATGCATAACAAGCAGTTTAGGGCTTCAACTCAGGCTGATGATGATTATGACTTTGAGGATGGTCCAAGCAGAAAGAGTATAAAGAAGCAAGGAGGTTATGATCACAAGAGTATCCAAAAGAAGACAAATCGATTCCTGACTCAGCAAGAGCGCTGCCTATTTTGTTTAGAAAATCCAAATCGGCCTATGCATCTTGTTGTTTCAATCGCAAATTTCACATATCTTATGTTGCCAAAGTGGCAGCCTGTGGTGCCTGGTCATTGCTGCATTTTACCAATTCAGGTGACTTAAATTTCTGCTACTGACAGTGTTTCTTTCAGAGTTGAAACTGGTTGAAAGCAGTGTGGGCTTGTTGTTTATTCAACACAATCCCTGCAATATGAGTGATTAAGTTCTTTAGTTGATGTTTTTTCTTATGGAAAAAAGATGCTATTTGACAAGGGATTTGACAGATGAAGATTTTCCTCTATGACTAGAACCATTCCTGGATAAATGATGTGGATCCAGGAGAATATTCATATCGATCATGGTAATGAGAATTGAAGTGTATTTGATGCTGCTTTCTTGAAATTGGGATAATTTGGTAGATTAGTATTATTGCATGCATTGGAAGTAACATTAAATTGTATTAATGTGATGTGAATTGGAAGTGCTCAACAGATTTTTGAGCCAGTTGGTTTGTGCCATAAACAACTTAGTTATTCGTTGTTTCTATGGAATTTTACATTGTAACTTTGTCTTTTCCTTTTATCTGACAGCATGAATCAGCTACAAGAACTGTGGATGATAATGTCTGGACAGAGATTCGAAACTTCAAGAAGTGCCTAATTATGATGTTTGCTAAGCAAGAGAAGGAGGTAGTGTTTCTTGAGACTGTGATGGGATTGGCACAGCAACAATGGCATTGTATGGTTGAGTGCATTCCTTTACCCCAAGATGTTGCCAAAGAGGCTCCTTTGTACTTTAAAAAGGTGAGATGCCGAACTTTATTTTCCTGTATAGTACTGACTGCTTATTTCTCTCTTCAAAAGGGATGCTTTTCATTTATGCATCTGTGAAAGGAACATTAATCCATTAGGCTGCACATAATTGCATAATGGTGTTGTGTTCTTAAAGCCAGCATGAAATTAATCTCTTTGTTTCTTTCTTGGTTTCTTGAGCAATTGATCTGAACTATTGTAGCAAGTGATGAAACCAGATTACTTTTTAAGCTAGTTTAAATGGTTTTATTTTTGGATGCAGCTTATGGTTTTATTTGCACACCCTTACTATATATGGTCTTTTGATGAGTACCAGATATGATTAAAAGCATTCTGGATATGGATAGGATAGGTTTGTTGAATGGTATTTCTTTTATCGCCCAATTTATCTAGTTTTCACTTGAGAATTGGTATTCCAGTGCTTTTGATCAAAGATCCATTGTATCTTGTGCTTTGTTGTTGAAGGTTGTCTTCTTTCTAACCATAATTACTTCATTTAATATTTGTGTTATTATTTTCTATGAATGTTATAAAATTTTAAACTCTTTAAATTGGGTCGTCACAGGCTATTGATGAAGTTGAAGATGAGTGGAGCCAGCACAATGCAAAGAAACTTATTGATACAAGTCAAAAGGGATTGCGCAATTCAATTCCTAAGCACTTTCCATATTTTCACGTTGAGTTTGGTCTAAACAAGGGTTTTGTCCATGTTATTGATGATGAAAAGCAGTTTAACATCAGCCTTGGCTTGAATGTCATAAGAGGCATGCTACATTTGGCAGAGGAGGACATGTATAGGCGACGACGCTACGAGGCAGTGGAGGTACAAAAGCAAGCAGTTGAAAGCTTTTCCAAAGAGTGGAAACATTTTGACTGGACAAAACAGCTTCATGAAGCTTCTTAACAAACATTTTACAGATTAGTTCATTTTTTATTTAAGAATTAAGTTAATGTACATAAATATTGCTCATGTGCCGCGGTATACTGCAACTTTACTGATAGAAATGAATTTTGTACGGAACAACCCCCCCTCTCCTCCTCCATAAGAAAAAAGTGAAATAATCATTCGTTCATTTATACAATTTTGTCACGAGTAGAATTTGATTTGGGGAACCTTTTTTTATGCATTTTTGGTTAAGTAGAATTGATTGAGATTTACAAATTATATCTTTTTTTATAGCTACAAATTATATCTTATTTACACTATAAAATAGTTTTATTTATTTAATCAAACAAAAATTAGGTTACGTTACTTTTAAAATATCGTAGTCAAACAATTTAAAAAAAAATAATTTTATCAAAAAAAATCTTAGTAAATTTTATCAAAATATAACAAAAAACTGTAGAATAATTTGTATCACAATAAAAAAAGCTTTCTTGGTACCGCAATGAAGCGGTTTAGTTATTACATACGCATGACTTAATTAGTAAATAAAATGATACTTAAATTGCACAATTTTCACGAGCTTCAAAAAAACTATCACCGCAGAATGTATACTTCTCGGAGACTGCACGAACAAAGATTAACAGATCATTATTGTACTGCTAGATGAGCTCTCAAGAATCTTATATAGATAGAAAAGAGACTCAAACCATGTTACGAGTCCATAATGTGAGATTGACACTATTTTTGAAAAGTTTAGTTCAATTTTATTTAATCAACAGTTTATACTTTATAGGTGGGTAAATAATTCATCAGAAGAAAGCTCTCAAATTGCAGTATGGAAGAAAAGTACAAAGGAACAAATTTAATTATTGAACTTATATTGCAAAGCCTTCCAAACAGAAAGACTCTTTAAAAAATTGGCGTATGCCGCTTTATGGTGACGAATACACGGTATTCTTTAGTAAAAGGCGAAAGAATAGTTCGCTTTGTAATCATCACACGGCTACGTAATTTAAAAGATACCTAACCTTTTCATTTTATAGCAAAAGCAGCTTATCTCTTAGTATACCACTCGATGTGGGCTCTGTTCAGAAGTATAAGCAGCCACACACTTGATCCTTTCTGCACACCCCTGAATGAAAACTTTTTAGATTGCTATCTATCATAGTTTTCTGTCGCTCTGTTTCGTATTACTAATCTAATCTTTGAGACTTATAGTGTACTGTTATCACTCTTGGGATAACTAGTTTGTATGTTAGGTTGATTTCATTTAAAAGGTCATTGCTCTTACAACACTCTGATCTTGGGATGTTAATATCAGGAATCCGAAAAAGGTTTAACACTGAGATTTTACATAAAGCCAATTAATTTTGATCAAGATCAAGAGCAAGTGATCTTGTTCTTACAAGATATATCACCAAAAGGAGAATTAATGAGTAAGTTTCCTTGTCTAAATTGAGACTGAAAAGTCTTATATGCAGTAATTCAAGGAGAACTGCACATGATAACCGTAATGGCATGGCATAATATCTCAGTATCCCTACAAGTTACTGTGTACTTCTATGATGCATAGATTGCACACAGATACGAGACCCTACCTCACCCTAGTTTTATGCAAATGATTCAAATTTCAGCGCTGAACGTTATCCTAACTATAAAGTTCAACACTCCCTAGTTCTAGGAAGGCATATCTAGCTAGAGAAATTAAATGAACACAAAACATCAACTTATCATGCAGAGCTTTCCTAACAGGAAAACTCTTCCAAAAATTGGCGTATGCCGCTTGTAGTGACAAGCACACGGTATTCTTTAGTAAAAGGCGAAAGAATAGTTCGCTTTGTGCTTATCACACGGCTCCGTAGCTAACAAATCTATTGACCCTTTCATTTTATAGCATAAGCAGCTTACTTGTTCTTGGTATACCCTTCGATGTGGGCTTTAGTCAGAAAAGTTAGCACTCACACACTTGATACTTTCTTTCCAGTCACCTGTAATACCCATGAATGAAGTCAAAACCTGTTGTCACTGTCTCGTCCACCCATTATGAATACTTGATTTTTCATCTCACTTCCTTATTCTTCTTATTACAAATCTACTCTTCTTTGGGAGTTCTTAGTAAGCTGTTATCGCTCTATACAGGCTTGGGATAACTAGCTTGTAAGCCAGGTTAGCAATGAGCAAAGACCAAATTTCTTAAATTTATCTTATTCTAAATATTATTAGACATGACCAAATCTGTATAAAGTGTATAGGCTGTGAAAGAAACCAGTTAGACAATGACCAAAAATAAATGATCAGACATGCACGGAATTGGCGGTTACTTTTGAAAACTTCTCTATATATGAGATAAGCCAAAAACAAATAGTAGCACTTGTCAATAGACTTATGGCTAGTGCTACAAACCGTTTATTCTGAGGTCCCAATGCATATTTGGCTTTAAATAATATAATTAACTCTTTTACTACTATTGATACATGAATTCAAGAGTTAATATTAAATTTATTACAGGTTGGGGGATCATCAAATAGAGGCTAGGTTACTAACAGAGTGAGATATTAGATAAAACCAGTGATCTTGTGCTTCATAATTCGAGATATATCACCAAAATAATTAATGAGTAAGTTCCCTCGCTTCCCTTTATAAAATGAGAGTGAAAAGTCTTCTATGCATTATGTATGAAGTCATGTATGGAGCACTGCACATGATAACCATGAGAGGCCATGACATCTCAGTATCATACCATTACAAACAGACAATTACTAATTCCTCCAGCTAGGCACATCTATATAATTCCATAAAAAAGAAGCACATACGGTAGGCAGATATTTTCTTTGTTTTGAACTTTCAACTTCAATATATTTGAATTAAGCAACACATTGTCATGGTTCATAAAGCTTGGTCACAATAATCCTTATCCCCACACATTACTTCCTACTTCTATGATGCATCCATAGAACATTGGTTGCACAGAAGTAAGAGACAAATACAAGACACCCCTCGAAGTATCTTATTTCAATAAATATCTCTGGAGGAAGCATTCATCTGATTTGATAGTCTCTCTTCACTGTGAGAAGTGAGTGCCAATTTGCAGAATTGGTGATCCACACCAAGTTTGGCCAAATCAAGTCCAGTGTGAAGATCGCGTCAGATGGGGAGAATTTTTAACTCGTTCCGGATCCTATCCGATAGTTCTCTAGAATTTTTAGTTACAGCCTTCTTGTTTTTAGTCTTTATAGGAAAGACAGCACGAAATGAAAGTTTTTTTTTCTTCTTTGAAAGCAGAAACCTAACTCATCTTGAATTCTTTCTCAAGTTGGGATTTTACTTTATGCTTACCATCATCATCACATCATACAAGCTGCCTCTCTTAACTCTCCTTGTAACAGTTTTTTAAGTTATTTCCCATGTGATAATCGTGTCCACACAGTCCTGTGAACTGGATCAGTTAGTGCCTCCATGATTCCTGTAATTCGTGAGACACTACCATTTATGCCCTGAAGGCGGCAACAAGTCCTATAACATGTATCTTCGCTAGTTACCTGCGTTATCATCGCTAAAGCTATGTTTTCTATGCCAAATCAATGGCAATGAAAGTGCAATGGATATAATTATAAATTATATAAATATAAGGAAGCAAACCAAGGGTGAATATACTCGAAGAGTGAGTGAGTGAGGGCGCTCAAATAGAAACGTGAATATCTAAAACTGTGTAAAAGGGGAAAGACTATAGGGTAATTAAGTACCACAACATTGGATGAGTGAAGTTTAAGAGAAAGATATTGGAAACTAATGTGAAGAGGATGATGAGGAAGTGATTTTGTGTTGAGATATCAAGACTTGTTAACTAGAAGACCAATATATCTATTTATCTATCTATATATAATTTCACATGATTGGTTCATGGATATCCTTGTCGGTGTGTAGAAATTATTCCACACTTGGACTGCAGTCTGCAGTGTGTTTCGAATAATAATGGTTATTCCATCACTCATCACTCATGTTTAGACACATGATCACTTCGAAAGAGACTTTTTTTTATGATTTTAATTATGGTCAACTTTTACAAACTGTAGATATGTTTATGTATATCAGTGTTAAGCACAACGGTTGGTTTAGAACTCATTTAAAATAAAATTGTTATAAGTTAAAAATTATCTTAACACTTGAGAAGTGTGTACGATTTCTCTCTTGTATTGCAGGGTGGGAATTTCTATACTTCAATCTACACCACCGAGTAATCATGCGACAGATTCTGACCTTTACATTAGGAAAGTGAGCAGTACATATAGTATAAAACCAAAAAAATCATTTCAATGCATATTTTGTGCAAAATTTGTGGTGGCTTCATAGAACAACATTATGAGTCTTGCTTCCAGTATCACCAGATGCCTGAGCTTTGATTGGAAGGTGTTCTTGTTTGGCAAGTTACCAAGCGAATTGAATGCACTTTGTTTTAGATGTGATATCAGAGAGCGAGAAATATATGACACAAAATGCAGTGTTTTATTCTCCTTGTCCATAAAGGATGAAACCTAATTCATCTTCGAATTTTTCTCAGGTCTGGCTTATTCCTTATGTTTCCAGTCATCAATGGCTCTAGTTCATACCGCATACTGTTTAATATTTCATTACAAATATAAAGATAATTTTGTTTGTTAGTAGAACGGTAGTTAGTCAGTTAGAAAGGCTGTTGTTCTTGATATCAGATATTAAATTTCAATCCTTGATTAAAATACGTGCGAATATTTTTTTATTA
Source organism: Glycine tomentella (assembly GCA_007407185.1). Lineage (NCBI taxonomy): Eukaryota > Viridiplantae > Streptophyta > Magnoliopsida > Fabales > Fabaceae > Glycine > Glycine tomentella. The sequence goes on along the minus strand of PYAF01000753.1, from coordinate 246,843 downwards.
ATTGCTTCGTCAAAGCCCAAGACACAATATCACTTTCGTGGAAGTGCAGAGCTCGCGACTCTCATTTTTCCTAATTTACATTTTTTAAACAAGAAAGTTATCTATCTATCTATCTGTATTTTATATTATTAATTTTCACTTCAATATTTTAGAATCATAAAATGAAGACTTTAACTTGACAGTAGTAATCGTTGATCTGATTTTATCTTCATTTTACCATTTTGAGACACTCAAATAAAAATTTAAAACTTGAAATATATAGCAACCATTGAACTGATTTTTTTCCTCGGTTCAATATTTTGAATCTTCGTATAGAAATTTAAAACTTGAAATGTACAATAGTCCTTGATTTGATTTTGCCTTCACTTTAACATTTTGAGCTCTCAGATGGAAACATTTTAAGTTGTTGATTAAATCTAGCGGAAATTAATATTTCTTATATAATTAAAGGATATAAATTCTAAAATGTATAATAATTCTTATAGATAAACAATTTATAAAAGTACCAAGTTATGAGATCAAAATAAAAAAAACAAGTAGTAGTAACAATAATAATAATTTATATTTTTTATAAAGTACTAAATCATTATCATTATTTAAAAAAAATGAAAAATCATAATAAAGTTTAAGAACCTTATTAAGTTAAGATATGTTTAATTAAAACATAATTAATTATCATCAATTTTAATATAATTATATTTAATATGTTATTAAATATTTTAAAATTAATAATCATTTATTTACATATATTTTAAAATATTAAATATAAATAAAATATCTATAATTTAAATAAATGGAATGCACGGCTTTAAAAAGAATAAGTGCGAAGAGAGATAAATACGATAAGAGTCTAAAAAGAATAAGATATTGATGTAGTTTAAAATTTGGATTTAGTATTTCTAATAATAGTTTTCAAGATCGGACCAATGGTTCCCAGATGAACCAGCCTTTTAATTCTAAAAAACCACATTATTTCAGAGTTGTTGTGAACTGGTCAAGAATCAACCAGACTGATCCAAAAACAGATAAAAGAAAATCAGTACAAAAAACAGGTTTGAAGTGGCGTTTTAAAAAATGAATTTAATATAAAATGCAATGTTGATGTTCCCGCCCCAATTTGAGAATATACAAATCAGGAGGTTCACCAACAGAACATTGTAAAACTTTATTGACGATGTTCAGAGAATGAGCTCGTGGATCATGAAGGATTGCAACTTTGCAAGAGCTAAATTTTGAACTTCTTTGTTGACATTAGGTCTTTAAAGATTAGAATGTGGAACTCTCTAATCTTTAAAGGACTAAATTAAGGGGTTTTCCCCCAAGACGTAGCAATTAATCTAAAATAAATGCCCGATTATAATTAACAATGGGTCATCTTATTATCCAGTCCTATTTCTAATCTTAGTCAAAATCTGGTAAGGCAACCGATAAGGTGCAAAATAGGTTATTTTAAGAAAGACCATGATTCTAGCAGTTAATTGAAACAAATGTCATTCAATATCTTCAGCCATCAATGTTGATGTCCCCTGTTAACACAAGGTAACCTAATGAACAAAAATGAAATAATGAACCATTGAAGCTTGCAAACTAAACAATCTTAAACTTGTGAATCTGTCGAGAGTCAAACAAAGGGCTCCAATAAGTCATACTAACAATCTCACAGACACGGCAAGGGAAAAAAAAAGCACAAAGATTCAGGCCAAAAAGAGGGAAGAAACAAAGGCACAGATTAAATAAAAGCTCAGTCAAATCAGCTATAGCTGAAAAGGACATAACAAGATAAGTTAATCAAGATCAGCTGCAAATGTAGTTAAACAGAAAGTTTCATAAGATATCCCCAAAAAGACGAACACGAGAACCAGTGCCTTCTCTAAAATACCAAAACAAAACCTGGTCCATTCTGCAACAAACTGGCAGGCACAAACTGTCATCAGCACAAATTTTAAAAGATAAAAAGTGAAAGATCTCAATATAGGGATTATAACATTGCAGAAAATATCATTGACCATTCTACCTGCCTCGTTCCATTCAAAAACACATCAGGCTAAGCTGCAAAGCCCTTCCCACAAGTCCAAGTAGAATTTCTGTTGTGACAAAACAGCAGAATCAAAAACAACCACCATCCCAACCATTACCAGAAATAATCTAGGTTAAGGACATAAATAACAACAAAATAAAACAACCTTGTGACTAAAACCCAAACAGGATACACTGGTTAAAAGTACATATGCTCATCAACAACCGGCCTTCTAACCAACTGTCCAACTGTGTTCTTGTACGAACATATCCAACATAAGACAAAACCTAAACACTAGGAAAAGAAAACCCTAAATCATCACTCAACATTGATTATTGCAAGAACAAAATGAAAAAAAAAAAAAACAAATAAATTGATATGTAAATGATCCCTCCCTGACAGCAAAGGACCTCCAATTAAAAACAAACCAGTAACTTCGCATTAAATCAACTGAAATTCAAAAGAAAGCATTAATCAGTGATGAAAATATTTTGAATTGATCAGTTTAGATAAAGGAACCACTACTTCCCCTTCCCCTCAAGAGACAAGCGCCAAGGTGCCAAAATCTGTATTCCAGAATTAACATCAGTCTTCATGACAGCAGTAAATACCTCAAGATGTCTCACAGTACAATAAATCTAATGTTGTCAACATAAAATTCAGGAAAAAACATCATGTAGTCTATCAATACTATAAGAATCCATATGCCTCGTAATAAGCCAAAGATTACAACAACCTTCTTGAAGGGAAACACAAGCAATATGCTCATCTCTTTCTACCACCACGCTCTCTTAAGGTGAGGGTAAGTGTTTCACCTCCACCAACATTGTAATGGGCAAGTGACATATTATCCTTGAGAAAGCCAGGCTTTCCACTCAATTTCTGCTTATTAGCAGGGAGCTGGATCTCCCCAGCAATTTTTTCCTTCAGACTACCAACAGTTTCAGACAAAGATTGCACTGTAATTTCCAGAACTTGTCCCTTAAGATTTCCTTCATCAACATTAGGAACAGATACACTGATGTGAACAGGCCCCTACAGTCATGAAAACAAAATGCCAGTTAGGAAGGACAAAAATAGCACTTACTATAAATATAATGCTGTATATACATTTAACAAAATAATGATTGTTAACTAGGTTGGTCCATACAGGATGTTGAGCCAGAAATTGATTTTCAGGGATCAGAGCAGAATCATCAAGTTTCTGCCTCTTTGGTTCTGGTTCTTCTGGGAGTGGAGGAGGAGCCTCCTCTGGTGGTGGTGGCGGCGGCACTCCTTGAGGCAAAGGTGGTGGATGCATCATAGGCATAACTGATGGTGGAACAGAAAGAGGAACATAAGGTCGCGGAACTGGAACAGGAGTGAAGTGAGATCCCGGTGGTGGGGGTATGGGAATTCCTTGGTTATTCATAGGAATTGATGGATGCATTTGGGGTGGTTGGCCAGCCATAATTGACTGCTGTCCAGTATTCATTGGCATTGGAGGAGGAAGAGCAGGCCGAATAGATGGCATCATGGGTCTAGGAGGAGGCATTGGAAGGGCACCACTATGAGGAGCAGAATATTGGACAGGAACACGAGGAAGATTCAATGCCAGTCCAGGTGGTGGTGGAAGAGGACGAACTGAAGGCATACCAGGTCTTGGAGGAGGTGCAGCAGGACCCAGAAGGTTCTTAGCTTCATTATTAGAAGCATCATTTTGATCCTCGCTTCCAATATTTTGTGACATGGCTTGGTTTGCAGTACGCCCAATGCTACCAGTGTGGCCATCCCATATAACCTGCTTTGGTTGCTCATCATTTATCTTCTCAATCTCTGCCTTGACAGCATTGGAGACCTCTTCTTCTGTAGTACCGAAAATATCAGGACGGGTCCGAGCAAGTCCAACAATGTTTCTTGAAATTTCATCATCCGCAGCCAGAGTTGTCTCTCGAATTTTGGCAAACATTCTTTCTTTTTGTTCTTTGTACTTGGGATCAATGAGAGAAATCCGCATATGTTCTGACATTTCGCTAATAGGAATTAACTCGCCAGTGATGGGAGAAACAACAAACTTGGTTGAATCTCTTTCTGCAGAAATCCTCTCCTCTGGTCTCTTCCAGTTCTTAACAATTCTCATCGGTGGTTCAGGGTCTTCAGTAACCCTGACTTCATTCTGCTTCCCGTCATCACGGTCTTCCAAACTAGCAGCTCTCATACCCTCCTCAACAAGCTGGGCCTCTTCCTCATCCATTTCCATTTCGATCTCCTTTCCAGGCTCAACAATGTCTTCTTCCATGGCTGTCACCTTGCTTCTCCTTATAACCTCCTCAATAGTCATTGGAGGAGGTAACTCTTCATCCTCATCATCAGCAAAATCTATTGTTTCAACCACCACGAAATCATGCCAATCAATCATAGCCATTTGTATTCTTTCCTGTTCTATCTCATCCTCAGCCTTTTGCCTAGCTTGCTCTTGGGAACGCTCCCACTCCAGCCTATTCACACACCTTTCAAGGACAGTAGTCATATCAGAGACGTTCTTCTTTAGCTTATCCGTCAAACCCTTTGGTGGCATCAAAACCTTTGAATATGCATCCGCGAGGGAAGTGAAAAACGTAAACATGCTGTGGGTTGGTTTAAGAAAATGGAACTGGGGATTATTAACTTCCCTACTTGTCAACCCTGTTAAAAAAGATTTACCATTTCGAGCCACAAATTGTGCTGTGAGCTTTATAATATCCAGCTCTTCCCCGGTGATTCCTTCAGGAAGCCGAACTGTATACTGTTCAGCTTCAGGAGGGTCAAGCACTTTCCTGACAGGTTTAAACTGGGCAGAAACATCGGGCTTTTCTGCTGCTGCTGCTGCTACTACGCCGTTGTTGCTGTCGGGGGACGATTCAGGAACACCCGAGTCTGCAGGCTGGGGAAGAGGTTGCTGCCCTGAAGACTGATTCTGAGCACGAAATTCAGACAAACGGTGTTGATAATATGCATGATAAGGGTCTGATGAATTCAAGAAATTGAACTTGACATTTCCTGTGTTATTTGCAATAATCCTCTTTTCAAATTCTGGACCATTCTTAGCCACGAACTGGGAGGTTTTATCAACAATGGTCCTAATGTCCGGAGGCGGATGTATAATTCCAATCGTTCTGGTGTGGGTGACAACTGTTGCCGGCGCCGGAACAGAAGCAGAATTTGATTTGTTCTGCTCCTCCTCAATCACTTGAGACTCAGGGAGAGGACCTAGATTTCCATCAGAGGGAGGAGCAGGGAGTGGCAATATAGGTAATGAACCTAACATGACGCAAATCCCTAAAACCCTTCAAACTTCTATGTATTCATATAAAGTGAAATGAAAGAAACACCACACCAGCTTCTTGCCCCTGCAATGAAAACAAAACAAAAATTAGAAGAAACAATAGCCAACACTATTTCATAGTTCCGTTGTTCAAATCTAGAGGTGGTAAGAAAAAAACAAATGCATAAATATCTTGTTTACCAGATTCTTCAGCAAACCAAATGAAACAAATCGAATCTGGCAAAAGATAAATCAGTGAGGGAAGAAGAACATCGAGTCAATAAACAAAGTACAGGTAACGGCGCTACAAATAGAAAAAAGGGGCAAAAGAAAAATAAAGGAAGCGCAAGAGCACGAAAATAATGTGGAAGAAGAAGCAAAAAGGAAGAATTGTAGAGAAAAAAACCTTACTGTGGAGAAAACTTTGTTGTGGTGTGGATCAAAAAAAGGTTGTCACTCTTCTGAAACTATTCCCCGAGACGATTGCAGAGACATGGGCTCAAATCATGGGTGAGTCTGTATGGGCTGGGCTTCATAACGCCCAGATCTGCCAACTGTCCGACTAGGGTAAAATATGTTTGAGGTATTTTAAAATTTGAAAAGTATTAATTTAGTTTTTATAAAAAAAATTGTATTAATTTAGTCTTTATAAAAAAAATGTATTAATTTAGTCATCATAAATTTTTTGTATTAATCTAATTCCTATAAAAATAAAACATATTTTTTATGATCCTTAATGATAATTTTGTTAGACAATTCCCTAACATGTTTAATAGACTTAATTACTTTTTCTCTCTAGCTCCTAAAGCATTCTCATAAGACATCAAAACTCACTGTTGTTTTATCTTTCCCCTAATCTCATCAGAAAGTACGAGAAAATTGTCCAAGAAGTGACAAAAATTATAATTTTGGGGTTTTTTTAGCCGCAAAATATTGGTTAATTTATTTTGAAAATTTTTAACCCCACAAATTGTTTAATTTATTTCTAATCAAATTAGATGTGTAAGTTTATTAGCTATGTCACTCGTCTAACGGAAATTACCACATAAGACCATAAAAAATATGTTTTATTTTTACAGGAATCAAATTAATACAAAAAGTTTTATGAGGACCAAATTAATGCTTTACAAATTTTATAAGGACTTCAAACATATTTTACCTAACAATTAATCTATTTTCACCTATAGACAATAATATATTTTTTAAATAATAAAATTAATATTATAAACTCTTATAATTATTCTCTATTTCAAGTTATTGGTGTAAGTAGTATTGGAATCTGTTTTTTTTTTTTAACAAAATCTAGGTTCAAATCTTATAGATGAAAAAAACGTAATTGAATTTCCATTATAAATGGTCAATCAAATTCTTTAACAAAGATTAATTATTAGTAAAACTTATAAATACTATGCACCAATATGGGTAAAAAAAATTCGTGACAATCACCCATTTACTTTAAAATTAATAAAAAGTTAAAGTTGTTTAAGAATATTCTAGTTGTCTATTTTTTTCATATTTTGTTATTTTTTTAACATACTACACATAATCCAGTAAAAAACAATAACTCGAATAAAAATAAGCAACAAATTTTTTATTCCTATGTAAAATACATAGAAAGAAAGAGAGTTTTATAACTCCTAAAAATCTTATCCAGATAAAATTGACTCCAATAAAATATAATACCTAATGGATTCTTAAACTCTTATTTTGAAGGATACCTTATTCTGATTGATTTTATTTTATAAAAAAACAAATAAACAAAATATTCACATAGATAAAAGATCAAGACAGATATAATGAAAAAAAAAACTCAATAGTAATTTTTTTAAAAACTTAAGACATAATGATGTACATTTTTTTATTTTTATAGAAAAAGGCTAGAAGCATAATTTTAAAAATCATGATGCCATGAATCTATTTACTATTGCTTAAAATAATGTCCTAAGCTAGGACTCATGTCAACTTCTAATTTTTTATTTCCATTTTATCTATTGGAAACCTTACATCCACTAATAACATAGCCAAATTAAAATATATTAGAGGATAATTCTAGTCTTACATAAAGATTTGGTAGAATTAAATTAGACCCTAATCCAAATTGTAAGATTATCATTCTCTAATTTCTTTTAATTTTAGTTTTGAATGCCATTCTCTCCTTTCACACTATTTTTCTCTCAATTGCTTAACACGATGATGGTAAAACATGTGGTCAAAGTTTTTTAAAAAAAAATCCAAACAATTTAAAAGGACATTGTTTCCAATTAATTTTAGAAAAATGTTGATATACTCTTATCTTCAAATTATTGATCATGGAAATTAAGATTATTTATTAAAAATAAAATATTTAATTTCATATTAATATAACATCTTAACAGAAATATAAAATAAAATAAAATATATTTAAGGACTTGAAATGATCTTTTTAATTGTGCTTATGCCACATTTTTATTCAAAGGATAAAGAAAAACATATTAAGAATAATATATTTATTACCTTGCAAAATTAATATTATTATTTTATCTATTATATAAAACAATGTCCTAATTCCTAAACTAGGACACTTGTCATATATTACTTTAAAAAAATAAAATTTTAGTATAAGAACTCTTTAATAATAACACTAGCGAAAAGTTGGGCACTCCATGGTTGTTTGTTTATATTTTTTAAGTATTATTTCTTCTTTATACATATTAAAAAAATATTCTTTAAAGAAAATGTGAAATTTGAAATATAGGTAAATAGGAAAAGGTTTGAGAATGATGTGGAAAACTGAACAAAAATGAGATAATAAAACCAAATTAGAATAATAGTTAACATGGGTATTCAAATCCAAATCGATCCAAAATAAAAACAAAAAATTGAACCAAATTGATTTTTTTTATTTGTTTGGATGATTTTTCTCTCAAACCAATTGATTTGATTTGGTTTGCGGTTTGTGTTTTTGAAATCGATCCAAACTGAACCAAACCAAACCAAATCGCAACACTTCTACTAACACTTATATTATTTTAGTGTTATACATTATATATGTGTACCATTTGAGTTTCACTATATTTTGTATTGTTACGAATACAAAACTTATATAATGCATACTACTTTCTTTTTCATACAATTTTTTTAAAGAAATGTTTGATTTAAAATAGATAAAAAATTCCAGATTTTATTGTAGAATGTTTAGCATATTAATAAGTTTTGTAGATAGTTATTTACAATTTTTTAATATAATTTTATTTAAAATATGAAAAGAAAGTATATAAATTTTAATTAAATAATATTTTAATAAAAAATGCAAAAATCGAACCAAACCAAACCATAAAATATTGGTTTAGTTTGGTTTAGATTTTATTTTAAATGAAAATCAAACTAAACCAAACCACATGTTTTTTAAGTTTGGTTCAGATGACTTTTCAATAAAAAATCAAACCAAACCGAGTTGTGAACACCCCTAATAGATAGTTTGTATCAGGCAAAAAAAAAAAACAAATGTGAATATTATCTCCTTTATTATATGTAATCATGTGTAGATCAAAACATGCATAATAAGCTAACTGATTGAACACAAGTGGTTAATGTGCTAAAGTAAAGGTTGAACCATTCGAATAGTACTCGAGTTCAATCCTTGACCCAAACAATACTTTATCAGACTTTAGTTATCTTCGGGGCGAATTTCAAATTAGTTAGGTCTCTTTCTCCTAATGAATTAGAGGATTTTGATTTGTTTATTAAGGAGTTGATGGTTTGATGATACAACTTAAAGATCTCAAGAATTATGGCTTGAAAAAATTGAAGAGAAGGAAACTCGTAATGGATCCCGCTTGATGGGCCACTAGAGCCTAAGATAAAGAATAAGACTAAGATAGTAGGGCTAATGTAGAGAAAACAACACGAACATTCCATTATATTAACATCGCTTCATGTGCAGGAGTAACCTTATCCTTCTCGTAAGCTATAGAAATTAGAAAAAGATTTTTTTTTGTCTTAACCCTCTGATTCATTAAAGAAAATAGAGTCTAACTAATTCGAAGTTCGGTCGGAAAACAAGTAAAGCCTATCTAAGAATTATTTCCGTAAAAAATCGAACTCGAATACTACCTGAACAATTCAACCTTAACTTCAGTACATTAACCACTTGTAATCAATCACTTGATTAAGAAAAAAGAGTTTAAATTCACTCTAAAGTTGTTTCGGCCTACACATAGGCCTCCTATTAAAGAGTCAACAAATCATTTAGATAAATTTTGCAGGTGGCTCTGCTGATCATAGCCATATGTATCCCTATGAATTACCCTTGAGATATATCACGGGAATAGATGTACTCACTTGAATTTTTCACATGACAATGTGATGCAAAATTCCTTCTTAGAAGTTATATAAGCATAACCCCATCTCATATATGAATGTCTCCAAGAGACATGAACTTAATTTTCACACACGTTGGTGTGTAAGAACTTCATTTCCATCTCCTGTGAACGTTTACCAAGATACAGGTAGACCCAAATATGGCACGATCACATGAAAATTTCACACCATCCACTCCTTTGTGTCAAGCAACTAACGAAGATTTCGGGAGTTTATCAATTTTCATAGCGAAATGCATGGCAATATGCTGCATCCTAGCATCAACTAGAGCTTCCTTCAAGGAACTAAACACTTTGGCAGGAGGCCGAATGCCAACATCCAACATTTCTTGGAAGTACTTACACGCTTCATCCAACTTACTTTCATGGCACAAGGCACATACCAACTTGGAGAACATATGCATTCCAGGAAGAATTCCCTTCCCTTTCATCTCATCCCAAACTGTTACCGCCATATCCAACCGCTCTTCATTAGAAAACATCCTCACCATGATCTCATACGTGCTCACACTCGGCTCACACCCAAGCTTTCCACTCATCCACCGGAAAACCAAGCAAGCCTCTTCAACCCTACAACCTTTTATAAGATGGTGAAGTATAATATCAAACGTTCGAGAATTCGGAGCAATCCCACACTTCTTCATCTCACCAACCATCCTATACGCATCATCCATCCTTAAAGACCAGCAATAAGCCCCATCAACAACATTGTATGTGGGAGCCTCCGATGCAAAACCATTAGCCTTTGATACACAAAAAACTCAAGAGCTTCGTCCAATCTCTTATGAGAACCCAAACCATTAATCAAAGTGCAATACACATGGGGACTAGGCCTTAAACCCTCAGCTTTCATCTCATGGTACAATCCAATGGTATCATCAAATTTCTTAGCCTTGCAATACGCATTCATGATTATCCCATACTTAACAACATCAAGCTGAAACCCTTTATCCTCTATCTCCCTACACACCTCATTGACTTTAATCAAGTTATGTTGCTGACTCCACCCTTCTAATAAAATGGTGTAGGACTTGATATCAAGGTCCAACCTTAAGTGACACATTTTATCTAACACCTTGTGTGCCTCCTCCACACACTTGGATTTACATTAAAAATCGACCAAGCTATTGAAATCCGACACGTGCGGCTTCAAACCATACTGTTCTATTTTCTCGAACGTCTCGATTGCTTCCTTGGCCTTCCGCACTCTCGCGTATTGTCGAGCAACGAGGGCAAAAGTGTCAGAAATAAGCAACTTTCGGTGCTTCATGTCGTTGACCAGAGTCCAAATCATTTTGAACTGTCTGATCTTACTCAGTGTTTCGATCAACGCGTGGAAGACTTCAATGGTGTGTTTGAACTCGTTTTGCTTCTTGACCCAACGGAAGAACGACAGCGTGAGGACGCCGGCGTTGCTGAGTCTGTTAAGGACCTCGAGGATGAGCTCTGGTGAGGGCTTCGCCAAAACGACGGCGAGAAAGGCATCGACGATGAAACCGCGGGTCGTGGATAGGATTCTGCAGATTGCTTTGGCGTCGGGGGTGGGCCGAGGTTGGGCCATGTGGAAGGCGAACGTGTGAGTTTTTGAAGGCCCATTGGGAATTTGGGTGGTCAAAAATTGAAGGTGGAAGGGATGCTGATGAATATTTTGTGAGGGGAAGGAGGTTGGGGGTGGTGAATCTTCTGGATGACTGCAAAAATGCCATGGAAGTGGCACTTGATACGAGTGCAAGTTTTTTTTTCTTTTTTTTTTTTTAAATTATACAAGTGCCAGATACTTATAACATGTATAAATTGCCTTTAAAATTTAAAATTACGGTGGCTACTCTAACTCATAGTATCATCATGATTTTTCTAAAGCAACTAAATGTTATTTCGTATTCGCTTTCATAGTTGATTTTAGCTCACCTGATTGTTACCCCAAACATGCTATTAACCTATTATTGTAATAATATTTGAATAAATTTTATTTTAAAGGATAGCTATCACTTAAATAGTAGGCCTAATTATTAATTTATTCCTTAAATTATTTAAAATGTATCATTTTGATTTCTAAATTTTAATATACTCCAATTAAATTCTTTAGTTATTAAAATTAAATCAATTAAATATTTTTCGCCGTGCCCATTAATTTGAGTGACAAAATTATCTTATCTGACATTTGAAATTACCGTGTGTATTGTCAAAGTCGATTAACAATTATAAATTATTAACACAAAGTAACCTTTCAAATGTTACAATGCGAAAGTCAATTAACAATTCTAAATTGTCAACATTAGATAACCTTTGAAACGTTATAAGAAGATTAAATTTAGTCTAGTTCATTAATTTCTTGCCAATAATAGTTGAGATTAGAAGACAAACTATTCTTTTATATGCAACATTGAATTGTCTCTAATTTGTAATTTTTACTAAAAATAGAAAATATAAATTATTGAATTGTCACAAAGAAATTTCACAGACTAACATGATTTGGTAACAAAATGTGTTATTTTTATTTGTTTTTCTTTATTAAACATATATTATATCTATAGTGATTACTACCAAGGAATTGGCCAACACTTCTTAGAGATTGTTAACGTATTAAGTTTTACTGGGACTAAAATCGAATTTCATGATATTTCAATTGACCAAAATCATTTTTTTTTGTTTTTTCTTTTTAAATTATCGTTGAGAACTTCACATAAGCTTCCAAAGGAAGCATGTTTTACTACTATTTCAATTAATAGACCACACATTCAATCCATAGGAAGGCTTATTTTTTTCAGTGAAAGCCAAGAGTAAGAGATAAGCAGTTGAACCAAACAAACTAGCATCAGTTGGTTGATTAGTAATAGGGAGCAGTGACATTAGACTGACCAGTCACAGTTCCACTTTCCAAATTCAGCAATCAGCACCAATGAAATTGAGGGACCACTGATCCCCCACTAATCATATTTTAACCTCTTCCATCTCAAAATATGCTAGACAGTAAAACATGGAACGTGGAAATCTGTTGATCCAGCAATCATACAATATAATATATAATTACGATAAAAATTGCAATTATGGGAAAATGGAAAATGACAATCATTTCTAAAAAGAATGAACTTTCTGCACTGATCATTCAGAATCCCCACGGTAATGAGGAGACATACAGAACATACATGATGAAAATGGAAGCAGGAGGGAATATCCTCCCACTGATTGAAGGTATTGGATGATCCACCACAAATATCAAGCCTTTCAAAGCTTAAATATATATCCCCTTCCTCACTGCAACTCTGATGTGTGGCTATCAACACTCACACACACTGCTATGACTCCAAGATTGATATTACATTTTGGTCACCAAAGAATGTGATTTCAGCAAAAGGCAACTTCTACTGGTCGATGAATCGTGGTGCTTAGATTGCACAACTTCCTAAAATGCTTTTATTATTGTGTATATTCACTGGCACTGATTGGTCTGTGAGTTCTGGTCATCAAGAAGATTCGAAACAGACCCTTCAAGCTTCTTAGCCTGAGGACCTGGTTTCACAGTATTGACATCACCCCATTGGGAGCATGGATCCACCCACCAGCTCCTCCGTCCGGTGCACCACGCTCCTGGAGTTACTCGATGGCGACCACGTTGGAGGATCTTTTCATCAATCATGTCCAGCACAGGATTATTAAGTTGAAACTGTCTAGCAAAAGCAGCCCCACTTTCTGCCATCTGATGGTAAACAGAGGCGTTAAGGAAGTGAGGTTCCATCTTTGGAGGATTGTCCCAGATCATATATCGCAAGTCACCATTTACTGTTGTGTTCTTAAATTCCGGCACATTGCAAACAACTGAGTGAAAATACCCTTCTTGAGATAATTTCACATTGGTAAAATACATCAGTAGGGTCCGAGGTAAATTGTCCCAACCAAAAATGCAAAACTCCAGAAAGGGCCGGCTCAAGATGACCCATGGTGAACCTGCATGGCAAGAAAATTCAACATTTAGGGGGGGAATGGCAAAGTCCTAGGTTTAGATTGTGTTGCGCAGTTGGCATGAGAGAAAAGTTTGCCTGTAAAGAGTTTGAACGCATCAGGCGTTGGCCTCTTTTCTGTAGCTTGAAAAATTTGACTTTTCCTTGCTAAATATAGTCCCGGGTCAACTACAATTGGCTGGAACCTATCACTCCTGTATGACAAAATAAACACATAATAAATACATGATATAGGACTAACTAAATAATTGCCAAAAAATTAGCAGCTAGAATTAGTAGTAGTTTCATACTCTTTCCATCCAAGGTCACCAGTGTGATCAATGAAATTGAGGTCTCTACTAACAGAAGAGAAAACATGGGACAGATCTGATAAAGATAATAGAGATGGATCAGTAACTTAGAAAAATATGGAAAGAAGGCAAACATCAAGCTGAGATGAGAATATGAACAAATAACAGAGAACTATATTGACCTTCAAACAAGCAGAATTCAGTGAATGAAGTTTAGAATAATGAGTATTTCTTCACTTAAAATAAATAAATAAAATAGTGAATATAAATGATCTTGTACTGCAACTAAAATAATATATAGCAAAACCAATAAAGATGTCCAGCTCTACTGGTATCAGAGGAACCCCAATGTTTATTTTTAATCAACAAAGCCGTGACACGACTAGGGTCTACGAGAACCAAAGCAGAATAGAATGTTGCCACTTGCCAATCTAGAGGCTAGTGATAATTTATAGCCAAACTCAAATATTTTGGATCAGCGAACTCCATTGGCTCTACAGGGTTCTAAGGGTTCACTTGCAAAACATGAAATGCCTTAGGAGATTCTAGTAAAAACAATGTGTCTGGTTGAATGCCTCACTAGTGATCTCACATATTGGGGCATCAAAAGCCCATCTCTGTGGTTACCAACATACAAACATGTTTTTTCAGCATACCACTTATATTATGAAATCAATTTTTACTGTCACTTTCTTTGTTTTTTCTTTACTGCTGGCCTTGGACAAGTGCCATTAGTGATATCTGACTCCTTCCATGTAGCCCTCAAATGATTAAGTGTTTTCAAGATGGACCAACATCTCAAGATTTCCATCTACAACTAGCAGTATGAAGTAGTAGGTGTATATCAGTGTGCAATGCCTGCATGCCCCCCCCCCCCCCCCCCCCCCCCCCCCCCCCCCTCTCTCTTCTCCTCCTTTCCTTTTCACCATAATCATAATGAAAGTTTGAACTACATGTCCTTTTTGTTGCTTCTGATTATGCTTACTTCCTGTAGCAGGTGTATACCAGAGTGAAACATACCCAATTGTCCTAAATCCAAAAGCATAATTGAAGTGCTGAAATTAATAACTAAACAGCTGTCCATTCCCCTTAAAACATTTTAGTATCTACAAGCTATTTTTGCTCAAAACTATTTGACATTTGAGCATGCTAGATAACATCTTCTGCGCACATATCAGTCAGACTATCTGTTAATTCATCATTAGAAATTTCATTCCACACCTTGCTACTCCACTTTGTAAGGATGCTTAAAAAATTCCCTCCAATTAGAAGCCCATGCTCCAGTCTTATAAGATCTGTATAACAAGATCAGTATTTCAACTTATCAATTCATGAGCAAATAACAATAATCACATGTAATCCCATGCAATCAGAAGAATTGACTTGGTCCCTTGTCAGATTTTGCAATATTAAGCACTGAAGATATTCAATCTTCTAAAATACAATCCCCAGCTTAGAACCAATCTCTTCCATTTGGAAATTAATATGCAACGCCAAAGCAGTTTGTCAAAAATTCTCAAGCAATATTTTCGCAGGAGTGTGAAATGCATTCACAAACAGGTTGAACTAAACAAGGTAAACAAATAAAGTGACTTCAAATTCATAAGATGACCTAAACTCATTCACTAGCAAACTGAACCAGATTTTTGGTGGAGTTTCTTCAGAATTGACTATTGACAGATGAGTTTGAATAATCTCTACCTCAAAACTTGTTATTTGGTTAAGATAAGAAGTTAAGAACAATAACTTCTGTCTTTTGGCTGTAACCACCAAAGGCAAAGCCAAGAGCTAGTTCCCCCTGAACTGTCCCCCATAAATACCCTTCTACCATCTCTACCTCCTCACTCCTGTCTCCACAGCAGTGATCCTGAATACCCTTTTTCGCTTTTGCAGCCCCTCTCAATTTTTGTCTTGGCTTCACCTCCTGGGTTTTACCACACATTCCTTATGCATGAGAAAACTAATCAGTTGGAAAACCTGTCTTTTCAACTTAGTGTCCTCCACATTCAATACTATAGCCTAAATCATGGTCAGCTCTAGGTAGAATTTAAAATGTATTTAGAAAAACAAAATTAGAATTCAAAGTAACACATGGACGGACCTTAGTTTAGTTAACCTGTAGCGACCAATCCAATGTGAAGACATTTCAGTATTGTTTTAAAAGTATAAAACCTTAAACATCAGTATTTGAACCAAAAAATATGAATGCAAAAAAGAAATCTCAAAATGAGAACTTAAAGAAAGTATCATTTATTCACATAAAAGCAAATTACATGGACCTCAATGCAAAAGTCTTTTAGAACTAATCAAACAGAACTCATGAAATTCCAAAACAAGGAAGTAAAATTAAGATTTAAGACACCTAGAGAAATTTTAAAAAGAAAAACATATATTTATACTGACATACATAACTTCAGGCTGATCATATTAAAGATTTAATGATAAGACACCATTTTCAAATAATCCAGGATAAAATGAAATGAGTAAGCATGCATCTAAGGGCAAGCTCGTTGATTTGAAAATTAATTCTAAACACCACATCGAGTTTCCAATAAATACCGCATATGTTTGGGAGTTGGATTCTGGAGGGAAAAGGAAGGGAGGGCAAATTTTCATTTTTAATAAATATATTCTCTAATTTGATAAATTATAAAATGAAACAAATAAAAAGACAGTTTAGCATAAACTTCATGTCTTAATTCAAAACTAAACTATTAGCTCTCCCTTTCCTTTCCCTCCAAAACTCCACCCCAAGCATACACTAAAAACAAGGGAGCTAAAAGAAAAGGGTGAACTAAAGGAACAAAAAGTGAATTTTTTTTGGACCACTAAAATTGCAGAAACTTTCCAATAAGTACCAAGACGCTACTACTTAATAATAGATCACTCAAAAATCAAATTCATAAATACTGAATTACCAACTACAAAGCCCATTGACTTTTCCTTTTAGAGGGTAATTTGATTTGAATATGAATACTACACCTTCAAATTTCAAACTAATACAGCACCAATCTAGGTATTGACTCATCCAAACACGGTCACAAATTCAAGATGCAAATAGAAAAGACCAAATAGGCATACCATCCTGAGTTATGAGAGGATAATCCCGTGCACTCAAGGTGATGAACCAATTCCACCCACTATCCAATTTGAGCATAATGGCGGCAGCCCGGAGAGTGATGGCAACATTGGAGGATCCCAAGTAGGTGACATAATCAGCCTTGCCAACCACATCCACATTCCCGAAAGAGCGAATCACCGGCACCGCACTCACGGCAGCAACCAGGGCCTGCCTCTCCTCATCCCTGGCATCCCTCCCAAGATGGAGGAGGTACCTATTCCTAGGATGGTAAACTGCCAACAACAAACGCAAGATCCGGTCCTTGTCTTGGTTACCACCAGAGATAAAGTATGCAAAAGCTGGAGGGTAGTGAGAACCATGCTGAACAAGTGAAGGGAAAACCTTTGGGGTGCTAAAGGCAGAGAAAGAGGACATCAAAAGAAGCGTGAGAGATAGGAATGCTGCACTGAATAGAGTGAAAAGCCATTTCCTCTCAGCTCCCATAGCCACTACTGTTCTCTCTAATTTGGTGTTGGGGCATATGATACAATATGGGTGTGGCTTGTTTAAGAGAAAGAAGCAATTTTGATAACTGGGTCTGGCTAGAGTCTGGGTTTTGAGACTCTTCTCGGCAATGGGTCGTTGAAGATCTTGGCTTTACCAGGTTGGGTGATGATGGGCATGGAAGCTAGTATTAAACTAACTACCCTAAGATGCATATAAAATAAAATAAAGTGAAAGTAACATATAATAGAAGTAAATGGTGGTGGTGATGGAAAGATACAAAACCCGGATCAGAAAGTTCCAAAATCTTTCTCCAGTTTTGCTGGCTCTCGTTAATTCAAATCCCAAAGTTGTGAAGAAGTTCAGTGGGAATGAAGAGCGAGCGAGAGAGAGAGAGAGAGAGAGAGGGCTAGGGTTTCTTGCAAGTTAGATTGGTTGTTTTTTTAGGTGCTAAAGAAGAAAATGGAGATCACGGATTTCTTCTCTTTCTCTTTTCTCTCTATTGAATGATGATGTTAAGATTCAGGTTTATTTTAATTTTCAAGCAACCCTACAAAATGAGCAAATTATTACCTAAATGAATAAATGAAGACAAAATTCGGGCACAGTATACAAGTATGCACATATATAAATTTTCGGTAAAAGGTTAACAAGTATGATACTGTGATGAGATTATACTTGAGCGGAAATAGTTGACTGCTATCTCCACGAGCCAAGCAAGCGCGTGTTTGAATTTTTATCAGAAGCAGCGCCTGCGTCACTGCTCTCGTCATCAAGATCAGGATGAAAGTGTTGTATACGCGCCCTTCTAGAAAGTGGGATGACATTAGTTTCTTGAACGTTTTTGTTTTCCAAGTTGATAAAAACATTCCTATGGGAAAAAAATTGAATAAATAAAGGCTGCTCCTTTAAAAACAGATTTTTTTTTTTCTGAATCATTAATGGTAAAATAAGTTTAAAAACATTTAAGTATGAATTATTTTAAAAGAATTAGCAGTTGATGCATTTGAAATATCATAACATACCAGGTGTTCTGAGTGGTGGAAAATTTAATCATCTTAAATAAGATATTAAATTTCAACTGAATTAATTAGATTTTTAACAGTTATTAATAAAATTAATATTTCATGTTTGTTAATGTCATGACTAAAAAAATAATAACATATTAGGTGACGGTAGAAACCCAAAAGTTTGACATGGTGTATAAAAATCGCAAAGTGGGCGTGTGTGAGAAATAATATGCTTCAGAAATCACACAAAAGAGGCGTGTCCGAAAACGACTCTGATGTAGTTTTATTATTAAAAAAAATGGGGATTTAAAATTTGGGTTAATGTTCCTTCAAAAATAAATTGGGTTAATGTACAAATGTCGATAAACTGGTGAGCTGAACTATGCTTCTGTTTTGTGTGTACTCCTATTTGTTACGGTGAGCACTTGGAATTGATTTTTGATTGAAATTATTTTTGAAATAATATCAGATTGACTATATTTGGGTGAGCAGGATGATTTTGAATGGGAATAATTATATGTATCAATCAGAATCAATTTTAAACATAACCAATTGCTTGATGTAAAATCAAACACATAAAAATTTATTTAAATTCACTGATATTTTAACATGATTCTAAAGGATTCAAATTAGAAATTTACATACTATCATCAACCTCTAATGCAAAACTTTATCAGATAAATTATTAAGACAATTTTAATTTTGATTAAAAAATAACACCAGAACTACTTAAAATGTAGGACATCTAAATTTTGTCCACTTAACAATAACAATATTAAAGAATTCAAATCCATTTCGTCTCCTAATGATGAACCTCCAGCTAGCAAATTTTTCACCCATGAAAAGTTGGGCTAGTTAAAAATTGCTTCACATGCTTTAATGAAAGAGCAAAACTATTTAAATCCGATTAATATACATATAAAATATAGCACATTATTTATAACCCTCAGCAGGATGGCTTATAAATTTCTTCTAAGCCAGGATGGATAAACACATTCAATTCATCATGTGTTGGATTGTTTTGCAAAAAGTAATGACCAATGAGAAAATGAAAAGAAAGAAACCACAGTTGTATAACTTCAGATTGAGTGAACCGAGTCCTCATCACTGCCTTCACTATCACTGTTGCTGCTACTCCCACTACCACTTTCACTTCCGCTTTCACTACTGCTACTACCACTACTGCTGGTAGAAGTAGATGTCTGCTCATCCCTCCCCTGTGCATTCACCTGGTCTTCGAGAGCTTCAGCAGCATTGGGTCCTTTGTCCACCTCATCACCACTATCATCCACATCAGCGATCTCATCATCAGTGTGTGGAACATTCATGTCAAATCCAACATCATCTTTTTCTTCAACATTATGGTCATCCTCAGGTGTTTCGCTGCCAAAAAGGTCATGAATATCTATATCTTGATGTTCCTCAACTTCATTTTTAGCATCTGGTGAGGTATTAATGGGCAGTTCATTTAGATGATCAAATGACCTCTTAGAACCAGATTTGATTCCTGCCATATGACAAGTAGTCACGTACAACATCAAAATTAATCTCAGTTCATAAATAAATAAATAAATAGAAAAGCCACTGCAAACTATTTCATCAATTGTGAATGCACCACATCTGGAATCAACAGAGCACACATCCAACAAAAAAGTCTTCGGTCGACAATGGAAATTTGTAATAAGCAAAGAAAACACAAAAATCATCAAGTTGGAAAGAAAGCATGAATAGAAGACTTTTACACAAAATTCGATATGATAAATGACCTCTCGTAGATTGAAGTATATCAAGTTATCAACAGATTATACTCAACTGCATCACATCATAATGATGAAAATGCAAAACTTAGTGCCTGTTTACTTTGAAAAACTTTGAAAAACCTTTAAAAACTCAGCACAGTCCAAATATGCAATTACATAAACCTTCAAACAATATGATGCATACCAGTATTCTCGGGTTCACCAATATCGATGCGTTCCACTTCAACCTGTGCAGAATCAACATAAATACCATTAAGGGTATTTGAGTAAAAGAGATAAGAAAACATACAAGAAACAACTATTTGCTTTCCTTCCATTACCAAAAGCAATGACTCAGACCAAAAGAGAAAATATGGTCAACAACTTGGGAAAGAGATTTGCAGGGCATTTATTTTTCATTTAGAAAACCATGTACTTCAACTGCCAATCTCCAAAAATGTAAAATTGCAGCCTTCATTTCCTTTTATAATCCTCTTTTCCCCCCTCAATTAACAAGTACTTCAATTATGTTGATAAAAAATGAAAAATAGCTTACTAAGTAATTTCAAGGATACAAAGATTGGCCATGTTATCAAGTGAGAAGTACCTCCATGATAATAAACAACCATGTTTCCCCTCCTGCCTTCTCCAATCAAACTCCCCCCCCCCCTCTCTTTATCTCTTAGCTCTGTATCATTATGATTATCAAGAGGATATGCATTATGATAATCATACACAAAGTATCACACACAATAAGTTTTTAACTAGCATAAATAACAGTAAAAATCTTAAATGTATTGCAAAAATAACCATATTCATAATGGAACATTTCCAACTGCATGCATTTTTAAGATGCAATGGACTTAACTATTACACAAACATCTATGCTATAAATAGTTAGTGAGCACTTACTGGCACAGCCGGAAATGAGCTCCTGCCAAGAGGTACTGGTTTTACAGACTTCCCAACAGGAGATGATCGAGGATCTAAAGCTGGTCCAGATGGAGTAGCCACAACTGTAGATGCAGCACCTGCAGATTCACCAGGCATTCGTAGATGCCGCAGTTGCTTTACAGCCCTATGAAGCCGCTCCAATCGAAGTGTCTCACCATCAAAGAACAATACAGCATCATTTTCCTTGTATTCCTCACTATTCCCCTCAAATGTCACCTTGGGCTTTCCTATTTGGTTGTTCTGAAATTCCACAGAAACCCTGTTCTCTTTGGTCTTGCGTAGCAATCCTGGCTTAGTCTTATCAACTGAAGCTGGCTTAAATTCATCTGTACAGATTTCAAGACTTCAAAGACTAAAACTCCACATAAATAAGGAAAAAGAATAAGAAAAATGAGAAAAGCATAAAAATATAATCATTGCAGAATCAAGTATGAACATTCCATGTCTGATTGCTAGAAACTAAGAGGAAAACAAATACTGACCCATCAGAAAAAGAAAAATATTAGATATGACTTTTGTATTTGGTAACTTACATCGTAGAGTGCAGTATTTGTTAGAGGAATCATCTTTGAAGGAAGGTCCAAGGGTGAGATTGTACCACCGATCAGGCTCAGGAGCAGTCTTGGGCTCTTCTTGAGATTTGTTAGCCATGGTGGAAGAAAAGTTCAGAAACCTGAGACAGCCTGTTAGGAACAATCTTTTTTATTGAATTCATTCAAAAAGACATATTTAAATCAATAAACAAGATTTCTAATATTGGCAACATATAAAGAGGATAGGAATCAATTTCCATTACATTTTTATTTATTGGCATAGATCAAAAAATCAATAGAACATATACCAAAGGTTGTCCAACTAAACTCAAGAGTTCATGTAAAATCGTAGAGGCATCGTAAAGTCGACTCGTAAACTCATAAGAGTTTACTTAGCACAAAAATTATATTAAAATACCTTAAATATACTCCTAAATCCCAAAACTATACTGTAAACTTTACAAGATTACTCTGACATATACTGTCGATTCCCAAAATTTTAAATGCTGAAATTAATACTCCCAATATTTCAGAATTTCTCAGACATGAAAATATACTTCCAAATCAAGACAAATAACACCTTATAGAGAGGGACGAAAATCAGGCTTGAATGTGGTTTGCAGCTCCTAGTTGATGCTCTGCTTGAACAAGGAGAGACCAAACAGAGAGAAATCAGGCAACCGTGAGAATGGAAGACAGATAGCGAGAATTGAGATGAGAAACAGAGAACAAACCTTCAATGGATGATGATTGGAAGAGAAGATGGTCAAATCGAAGGAGCCTACACCGAAATGGAGATGGAATCACGAGAATGATTGAAGGCTGATGCAATATTTAGGGTGTCGTGAACCAGATGGAAATTGCGAGAGAGAAGAGAGCTATGGTGATCTAATGTTTTCTGCCTCAACGCACCTCAAATCAAAATGGCCCCCCAAACATGTGTCGTTTTGGGTGAGAAATTTGCCCCAGCCAACTGACAAATTTCACAAATCCTTACACCTGCCAGTCCAATATCAACCCAAATCTCACTATTCGAATCCATAATCAGCATCATTACATTTAAACAAAGAATATGCTCAATTATCAGGAAAAAAAATAAAAAATAAAGACCGCGAGTATTTCAGTGGATAAAAAATTGAAAATAATGGTAAATGCCTTGTCATTATAGGCATTAGGCAAAAAGCACCTTAACCCTTAAGGTGCCAGGGAATTTAAACTTTTAATGCCTTGAGGCGAGAGGCGAGAGGCACCGAAAAGCACACGCCTTGTGAAAGAAAGGACAGTAAAATATTTCACTATTTTGCATTGATCTTCCGTATAAAATATCTACTCAAACATAAGATGCATGGTAAAATTAAAAGATTATGATAAATGAATAAAAAAGATTATGATAAATGAATAAAAAAAAAAGTTAGAAAAGAAGTAAAAAAAAAAAAAAAAAAACTCTTGTATTAAATAAAAAATAAGCAAAATCCGAAACACACAAAAAAAATCTCTGAAACAGAATGAGAAAGCAAACACTTAAAAGCAAAAGATATGGATATGGAACAAATAAATGAATAGAAAAATAAGTAAAATAACA
>PYAF01000753.1:198334-220597 GCA_007407185.1 Glycine tomentella | reverse complement strand
CATACTGTAATTTGTTCTATACATCAGCCAAGAGGTTCAGTGTATAGTAAATTTGACGACATCATCTTGCTAACAGAGGGTTCACTTGTTTATGCTGGTCCTGCTCGTGATGAACCACTGGCATACTTCTCAAAATTTGGGTTATCACCTTAACCTTATTTATATTATGCCATTATACATTCTCCACACTGGGAATTCTATCAAGTCTTAATATTATA
This sequence comes from Glycine tomentella, assembly GCA_007407185.1. NCBI lineage: Eukaryota > Viridiplantae > Streptophyta > Magnoliopsida > Fabales > Fabaceae > Glycine > Glycine tomentella. The sequence continues at coordinate 220,379 of PYAF01000753.1, read as the reverse complement.
TTAGTTAAGAAATTATGGCTCAGTTTCATATTCTATTGAACAACCTTTTTCATTTTAATCGACTTCTTTATATTCAGTTGATAACACAACCTTTTCTGTCTATTATTCGAGAATCTTAATTTGAAAAGGTATACTTCTCGAAAATCCAACAAATCCAGATTAGAAGCTTGCCAAAATTTCAAATATAATATTTACATTTTTTACGATAATCAAGTCTTTGCTTGTTATTGGTAGCAACATTGTGATAAGCAATATTTTTGGAGTAATATTATGCTTCTATTGTTACTGTACTTGTTTACTTTCAAAACCAGACCGAGTTATATGAATGAGGGTCTTTATCACATGTCTAAGGATTTTCTAGCAAAGTCATAATGATATTAAGTAGTATATGAATTGAATCCTTACGCACATAATTGGAATATATATATATATATATATATATATATATATATATTTCTAACTCTCTGAGAGGAAGGTTTCTTTCATCATATTTCTGAACCTTGATATTTGCCTAGTTTCCAATTTTTATGCAGTTGGTAGATATTTCTCTTTTGGCTTCAAGTTGAGATGTTAACTGAATATATTCTGCTCTAGTCTGTTGACCTTTTGTTCATTGACTAATTATTTAAAAAATCTATGTGTTCATTCAATCAATTCAAAAGCATAGTCCCTTCTTCCTAGTGTTTGTTTGTTGCAAATATCTGAATAGGACTATAGGAGTAAGAAATAGTGGATTGAAATAATTTTACATTACTTTAAATTTTATCTAGAGTTTAATAGGCATGCATTGTTATTGTAAACGTTTTACACTGTCATTCAATCAAAAACATCCTGAGTATGACCTTTAAGGTAATTGTTATAAAAGTCAACAAGCTTATCACATATGGTGGTTTGTGATTGAATGGTGTAAAAATCCTTAACATTGTCTGTGCATATATTATTTATTCTTTTATCTATGACTTCTTTACTGTTTGTTATGAATGATTGGTTGATAATTGTCCATGTAACAGGTACCAGTGTCCAGATCATATAAATCCTGCTGAATTTTTGGCTGATCTTATATCCATAGACTACAGTTCTGCTGATAGTGTCTATACATCTCAAAAAAGGATTGATGGTCTTGTTGAGTCATTCTCACAAAGACAATCTGCAGTTATATATGCAACTCCAAGTACTATAAATGATCTCTCGAACAGTAGAAAAAAAATCAGCCAGAGGGCTGTAGTAAAGAAGAAAGGAGTTTGGTGGAAGCAATTTTGGTTGCTCCTTAAAAGAGCATGGATGCAGGTCTGCCTTTTTTAATTCGTTGACTGTCTGCTCATAGGATGGAAGGACTTGGATAAATTGCATGATAGGACCCATATAAAGTTTTCCTTCTTGCACAAATTTTAAGTATCTTAAGACTATGAGGTTTCCTTAAGTCATTTGGCAAGATATAATCACAAAAGAGGGATCACTATTGTTTTCACATCTTGTATGTTGTGCAGTTAAATATTTATTTTCTCCATATTACATTACAGACTCAAACATTATCACCTGTTCTCTTAAATTTTTTATTCTGATAACTAGATATTATATATAGTTTTGGAAGATAATAAAGGATCATGTACTTCTTATACCCAGTATAAGGAGAAAACTTATTTCTCATTCATTGGATTGGTGATTGTCTGGCTGACTAGGCTTCCCGTGATGCACCAACAAACAAAGTTCGGGCAAGGATGTCAATTGCGTCGGCAATTATCTTTGGGTCAGTATTTTGGAGAATGGGAAATTCTCAGACTTCAATACAAGACAGAATGGGATTACTTCAGGTTTGTGATGTTCTTGATTCCTGCATGCTTGTTTCTCATATTGGCTTCCTGCTAACACTGCAGAACAACTATGAAATGTTTCTATTCTACATATTCAATTTTATTCTATGTGGTTGGAACCCATAAACAGAATATGATGTTTCTGAGAGGTAACTTAGAAAACAGTGAAGGGAGAAAGAAAAGAATGCTTTTGTTATTGGTGATTGAAATACAAACCAAAAATAGGAGGAATTCTCCTTCTGAAGTTTTTTCCTTCACTAAGGGTTGTCCTGTTCACAACTGTGCTAATGCTCTGTTCTCCAAAACTAATAAAACTGAATGATCTCTCTACACTTACAGTTCCCTATTTATTTATCTAATTATCCCCTCTAACTGTCAATACTAACTTTTCCTTTGTCATCCCTTTATTCTTCCAACTTCCAAGCAACCCTTCTATCCTAACTAACACTATTGTTGAAGAAAATCATGTATTCAATTTAAATTCATGTATATTGGCTGTTGTGGAATTAATTATGCATATTAGAATGATCTTCTGAGGTAATAATATCTACAAGTTTTTGTCTTCAGACAACTTGCTTTGATAATAAGACCTTTGACTATTAATCCTTTGATTTTTGGTATAGACACCTTCCGCTAGTATGTATCTGTGTTTTGAGCTTACTCAACACGGGAATACACCACATATATCTGATCAAAACTGTGCACTAGAATGCTATGCTAGTGATCCTATGTTATCCAATTATTATGTGATTAGATACTTGAGGGGTTAATTATTACTTTATTAGTATCAAATAGTTAGACACAAAAATTGAGCATAAGAAGATAGTAATTATACTCTAATCATGTTTTCATGATTGATCATTTTTTCATGATGTAGACAAATAAGTTCCAAGGAGAATGAAAACTATCTAATTTGATTTTTCTGTCATAAAATGTTCACTCATCACCACCTATTTTATTTATTTGTCTTATTAGTTTAGTAATTTAGTTGATTTTGTAAGGTCAAATTCTTAAAATAATAGTGAGAATTTTGCTTATTGACATAAAATAAAAATCTTATGGGGACAACCAATTAATTGTGCAGCGATAGTGTTATCCAAAATCTAGTACACTTGACTATTTGGGTTTCATCATTTATTGTGTAATTGTCTTGACAATCGCTTTGAAAAGCTTTAACCCAAATCTTGTGATGTTATCAAAATGACAAATTCACTTGGCTAAGTTTGATTTCCTTAATTACATGGTGAACCTCACAGGTTACTGCAATAAACACAGCTATGGCTGCTCTCACAAAGACTGTTGGTGTGTTTCCAAAGGAACGGGCAATTGTAGATAGAGACCGTGCTAAAGGCTCCTATTCCTTGGGCCCGTATCTGTTCTCAAAATTGTTGGCTGAGATCCCCATTGGAGCAGCATTTCCATTAATGTTTGGTTCTGTTTTGTATCCAATGGCACATCTTCATCCTACTTTGCAAAGGTGCTATAGTTTGAATCAAATTGCAATTTTCTTTCATATTTAACTTTTTGTTGGGGTAGTAGTAGATTGAAATTTTCTGTAATTCTTTATATGACGAGGACCGAGAAATATGCATGATTTTCTAAACGTCCTTCACAATCCATTATTGCCATTTTTTCATTTCTGAGGATTATTTATATTGGCCAGTTCCAAAGGCTGTAGGGGTATACATACATAGGTGGTGACCAATGAATATTCTGTAGATAAAAAATAACATTAAATAATTTCCCTTTTTCTCTTATCTTATGCAAGTCAAAATGTTTGGTGGGGGGATCTATCCCTTATGTCACCATCTCTTCACTCTCCTCCTTTCTGCCTTTATTCTCTTGAGAGCTTTATTCCCGTTAATTCTTCCCATCTCTTACAATTGACTTATTAGTTTGACATTCTAGATTTGGGAAATTCTGTGGCATTGTCACTATCGAATCTTTTGCTGCATCTGCTATGGGTCTTACTGTTGGTGCTATGGTTCCAACCACTGAAGCAGCAATGGCTGTAGGTCCCTCTCTCATGACAGTTTTTATTGTATTTGGAGGCTACTATGTCAATCCTGAGAATACTCCAATCATCTTCCGCTGGATTCCTAATGTTTCTCTGATTAGATGGTAAGCATTGTTCTGATTTATGAGTGAGCAACAGGAGTTAACTTCAACTATATAGCATGTACTAGAGTTTAATTATGGTTTCCCTTGCTCTAATACTAATGAATAACAAATTCATCTATGCACACTTTCAGGGCTTTTCAGGGACTTTCTATCAATGAATTTACTGGTCTTCAATTTGACCATCAACATTCATTTGATATTCAAACTGGAGAACAGGTGAGAGTAGAGCCATCAATCTTTTCATTTCAATTGGAATATCAAGTTTGATAGAATTGGAAAAAAAGGGATATATTGTGACCACTGGACACCAAAAGTTCAGAGAAATTTAATGAAAGTATAAAAAAAATCTTAAAAAGGAAAAACAAGCTGGCAAAAATGGTTCCTTTTTGGGTTTTTGACAAGAGGCACAAGTGAGGGAGGGAAAAAACCCTGTAATCCTATAAGCTGGCCTGACAGAATAGACTAATCACCATCAGTTTTGAATCAACTTGTATGTTATAATATTACTGAAATATATTTGTTGCTTGAGTAGTAATGCTTTTATTCTCTCTTCAATATATAAATGATAATTTTAGAATATTAACCTGGACTTATAATATGCTCTCATTCAACAATTTCTGTTTAAGTTGAAATTAACTTGTTATCTGCTGTCATCTCTTCTTGGATAACTGTTTCTAGAATAGATAATATCACACAATTATAAAAAATACCTATCTGCTTTTCCACTGTCACAATATATGTGCTTTCTTGAATGCTGATCCAGCTCACTTTGGTATTTTCCTTCCCTTTTTTTACAGGCACTAGAGCGTATTTCCTTTGGAAAAAGTAGGATTAGGGATACGGTGATAGCACAAAATAGAATACTACTATTTTGGTATTGCACCACCTATCTTCTCCTCGAGAAAAACAAGCCCAAATACCAGCAACTTGAAAGCCCGATTGACCACAACAAACCACATTTAAAACTTGAGGAGCTCAATTCTGAACAAGTTGATCGGACGATTGAAGCTCCACCAGTCAGTCAAGTTGATTCCAAACAGCCCCTTGAGTCACCTGAAGTAGATCTTGTTGGCTCTTTTGTCCTCGAAGGTTTGTAATCAGCTGGGCCTACTGCTGTTCTTATCAGATATTCATCTATTTAAAACCACTAGGGTCGGCCTAGTGGTGGGGTTGGGGGTAGATGCATGAGGACTTATGTTCGATCCCCATTGCTGGCATTGTACAAAAAAAAAAAAAAAAAGATATTCATCTATTATTGATTTATCTAATACAGGTGCTAAATAGAAAGATACCTTTGCAAAGGATGACCAACAAATACTGAGACAGCCGTTTCCTATAGAACAGGACAACAAACACAATGTTGATATTGGACAACGAAAACATCAGCTTATGCTTACAGGTTGTTAGCTTTTTGATCGAATTACATTGTTAGATGTAATAATAAACAGTCATGGTGGATAATCTTGGACTGTCTCATGTTGGTTCATTTGATTATAGTGTCTATTTTCATTAAATGATGAGATTTTGTGGAAATCATCCATGAGATGGTTTTTCTTGAGGTTGGTCACAGGTTTCCTTTCTATGAACTTCATTGGCCTAATGGATTATCTCTTCCTACGTAAGATGTGGGTTTACTTCCCAATTGTTATTATTATTATTATATCCCAATTCCCAACATGATATTTGGGTGGAAGAAAATGAATGAAAAAAATCTGTGCTGCGAATAAAAAATTCAAGACAAGAAAAAAATAAGGGAGTCAAAAGATCTCTCTTTACTGATTGGATTAAAGGAGATAAATGGAGAATAGCTATTTTAATGGGAGGAGAGGTGAGTGAGAAAAAAAAAAAAAAAAAAAAAAAAGCCTTTGTTTAATGTCGTTAAAAGGAAAGGAGAGTAATTTAGTTGACATACTTTAGCCCCTGGGTTCAAAGAGGTATCTGCCTTTGTCTGTGCTATCATTGCCTCTTAAATTTTTTATAAAAAAAATAATAATTTACTTTTTACATTTAAATCTCTCTAACATCGAATAAGGCTGAAATGAAATAGATTTTTGTTTCTTTATTTTTTTTTTAAACTCCAATGAGAAAATTATATAAAAGATTTCTCTTTGGACAATTGAAAGTGTAAAATTTTTTAGTTTAAATTTTATGTAATATCAGTATAAGTTTTAAGTTTTTTATTGTAAATATTAATAAACTCGGATAAGTCCCAATTTATAATTGGATAACAACATAAAATTATTTTACTATCATTAATCATATATTATTGTCTCAAAATTTATAGACTACATTGATTAAACTATTTGTAATTTGAATATATAAATGCAATAATTTTATTTGTCTATTTTAAGGTATAAAGAAAATTATTTATTTTTCTTTCTTTTTCGTTACATATCAAATAAGGGATTTCTGGTTTTATTATGATGTTCTTTGTCCTTTTCTTTTATTTTCCATTGAACTAAACAAACCGTTGTACGTTAATACGCAGCTTTGCTGTTTCTTGTCCCAGAGGTGTGAACTTTTGTCATCGTCAACCGACTTGGATTGCAATGGTATCACAAGCTCAATTTATCAACTTGTCTTCATTTCTTTTAATTTTTTCATTATAGTCGTTTAATTTATGAATCACTTATTTTGTTCTTATACTAATTTTTATTTAAATTTTATTAAGTAAAGATGTCATGTCAAATCACAAACTCAATTTATCAATGTCTTTATTTCTTTAAATTTTTCATTTTAGTCATTTAATTTATGAATCACGTATTTAGTTCTTATACTATTTTTTTATTTAAATTTTATTAAATAAAGATGTCATCTCAATGAAAAATAAATTCAAGACAAGGTCATTATTTATTGACGCATTGACATTCAAATATATATTTTTATCGTAGCCTTTGCGGCTTAGCCTGAACAACGACCAAGATGATCATATAATTAGGTGTATATATATTTGATTTAAAGACTTAATGGTCTTCCAAATTTCAATATATTATGGCGATAATATGGACCCAATTATACACCAAATCAATCCAACGTAGAGATTGCGGATTACGCCCCAACTTCCACTCCACCGTCCTTTAACTTCCTTAACATGCAAGTGCAATAACAACACCACACGCACACCCACGTCTTATATATATATATATATATATATATATATATATGCAATTAATGTATCACATGATCATCCTCATAAAACATTCCGATAACAAAGTTAGCCATTGCAACATTTGATCACTTTTGAATTCTTCTAAAGTCCTAGAAATGCAAGCAACCTCTCTATGCTTACATGTGTTTCTATCATACCCTCTGACATCAGCCAATTCGTTGCGGCGTAGTGCACGCCACAAGCTGTTCAGTGATGGCAACACCACTCGTTGGAGTTTAATCTATGCACAAAAAAGAGATTCTTTTGGGCACCATTATGATGGGAAGTTGATGGATGAGAACATGATCCTTCTTAGAATGCGAATTCGTGAGATTGAGATGGTGGAAATGAAGGGTAAGGCACCTTCGGATTGGACTGAATGGGAGAAGAAGTATTTTGAGAATTATGGTTCGGATGTATGTGAAGCAGTTGGATTGTTGCAAAGAGTGTTAATGAACACTAGACCTTCTTTTGCATTGGGCATGCTAGTTATTGTTATGCTAAGCATGTCCATGTCAACGTTGCAAGTTGGGTTTCATTTAGTAGAATTTGCCAAGGGAATCATATGATATCTGAGTGGCCAGTTTTTGCATCAATAATCTGAGATCAATTCGAAACTATCAAGTTGGAAAATTCATAATGATTACGCAACTTCCTATCAAAGGGGGCATGGATTGCGGTCACAAATGTTATTCATACTTATCATGTGCAAAATGAACAAAATTCTTTATGTAGTGAAAAAAACAATAGTACTCTTTGAAATTGAAAGTAATGTCGTTTTTCTAAATTTGGACACGAGTAGAACCCACTTTACGAGTAAGTCAGCGTGACAGAGAAAAAGTGGGGCTGGAATAAAAGGAAATATTAAAAACACGTTAAATATAATGCGTCATTTTTTTTTACTCTAAAATATAATGCGTGAAATAATACACGGTTATACTGTATCTTTTCCTTTTATTTTGAAAGATAAATGCGTGTCTTTAACTTTACATTTAAAAGCAAGCTTGTTAGATTAATTTTACATTTGAAATTGATTCGTGTTTGTTATCCACTTATCCGGAAAGGATTAAAAGGTGAGAAACAATCTATTACTGTTAAAATCACTCAAAATTGTTTAACATATTTTAAACACCCAAGCAGGCATTTTAACCTTTAGATAATTAATCAGCAAATTAATAAAGACTAAAAGTATTAACGGATTAAAAAATCAAGGACTAAAATCGATTAATTTTTTGTTTATAAACTAAAAGTAAAAACTTGATAAATTTTATGTATTAAAAACATAATTAATCTATTAAAATTTCATAAACATAATTTTTAGTCAATGATAACTATTTTAAAAAATAAGAAGAAATAAAAATTTAGATCAATATTTATTTATATATAGAAAATATGACATATTGTAATTATCATCGCACCTCCAAACATATAAAAAAGTAAATGTATTCTAGAATGGTGAGTTTGCTACCAGAGAAGAAGAAATATCAGTCCTTAACCATTGTTACGTGCCGTTGGCTTCATGTTTGTTACAACTGTAGAGAAGGTCAATCTTTCTAGACTGTTGGACAACATGCACGACTGTAATTGTACGCAGCTTTTTAATCAAAGTTGATTTCTTCCTCAAAATGCAAATTCAATAACAACTAGAACTAGCTTAGAAGCCTATGTGGCTGAGCTCAATAGGTACAACTATAATAAGTTTGTTAGGTTGACCAAATTCGTGCTCAAATAATTTTTAGTGGTTCTTATATTTATTTTCACACAATAATACAGGCTTGACAAAAAAAGAGTGTGCCTACAAGTATTTTTCTAACATTTATAATTTGTTCAAACAATAAATTAAAAGAGTATGTTGTGAGAGGTGAAATGATTGTCTAGGGATAAATTTTTTTCTAAATTATCAAACGAGGGTAAATTTTAAATAAATATTTAGAAATGGGTAAATCTTAAGGTACCCCATGATTTCTGAGTTTAATATTTGGATGTTATCACTAAAGTTTAAATATTTTTATAAGAATGAAAAATAAAATAAATGTAATTTATAATAATTAAAAAATAATTTTATAAGAATAAAAAGTAAAAAATATATATCAAATTATAAAGACTCAAAAAATATTTAAACAGACTGTTAATTTGATAAAGAATCTCAATTTATTTTCGCTAAATATAATGCATGTGATACTGTCCTTTGCAAAGTACGTAGCTAGCTAATACTCGTTTTATTTATCAGCCTATCACTGTCTGCTTGCATTGATCACCTTGACAATTTCTTCTACACGTTTTAATTTTGCAGGAATTATTTTCCTGCAATACCCTTGAATCTGTCCACTGGAGTAATACTTTTTTTTTATGGGCCGTTTGATTGAGTGGAAGAAAAATAAAAGAGGAAAAAATATTTAAAATTTGAATTGGTAAGAAAAAAAAATAAAAATATTTGTTTTTATAAGTCAATTTTTATTCTCTCTTTTTCCTTTACTTCCTCTTCAATAAAATAAAAATATATATTTTATTATTCCTTTTTTTCTCTATTTTCTTTCTTCCATTTTCTCTTCTATGAAATACAGGGTATTGGTTTGAGTTCTTTATCTTTTTAATTAATTAAAAATATATTATGAATACTTATTAATAGAAAATCTTAATAATATATAAATATAATTCAATGGTTAAATCAATAAAAATTATATTCTATATTAAATTATAAAAATAATATAATAATTATAATTTGATCCTCCCTTTATATATATATATATATATATATATATATATATACTTTTTTACCATCCTAGATATATATGTTTCATAACTATATTCAGAAAGGAGAAAACATTTATGTTTGAAAATATTCACGTAGATAATATTTCTTTATCAAGAACTTCGTACATACTCCAATATGGATAATAATTAATAATATTGGCCAGAGTAATTCAAACTTCAAAATGGGCAAATAAAAATTTTATGCAGGCTCGGTGGAAGAGTTTATGTCCATTGGAAGATTCTCCGATCACATGTAAACGAACATCGAGCATATTTAGGAAAGATTGTTTTCTCTCATTTCTGTTGTTTTCAATGAAAAAATGTTGGATATTTAAGACATTCGGTTGAAATTTTTTTGTAAAAAACTTTTCTAAAAAAAACTATTTTTTAATCTAAAAATTAATTTTTCAACAAGTTTATCTAAATAAAAATTAATTATAATTATAAGCAATTATATGTATAATTAATTATTAAAATAATCTAATTTTTACGGCTATGTCAAACATACCCATTCATTCTTGTCTTGGGCCAACATTTTGGAACTGGGTGTTTGCCATTAATATTCTCATCATGAACCATACGCAACACCCACACTCACACTAATTAATAAATTAGTACACAGATAAGATGCAGAGTACCTGAAGCTGAAACTGAAAGTTGACATTAACAAAACAATAATAAAATGCCGTCCTTTTTTTTTATAAAATAAATATTACAAGTCAAGCCAACCCTATCTCACTTCTCTGTCCAATCGCCCTCCTTTTATACTTTTTTTAATAGGGAGAGTTAATTAATAGTACACTTTAAACATTCTTTTTTAACACAAGCTAAAATTTCTTACTAAATTATGAATAAAACTTATGAATACTCTTAAAAAATAATTATTACAGATTTACAAATTTTATGCTTTTCAAAAAAATCTACTTAATAAAAAAAAGTTTATTCAACAAAATGAGTTAAAAAGTAGTACTAGTATCTAATAGCATTATTCTTAAGAAAATTATATTTGTTCACCGGAATCTTCTCTCATGGGCAAATATTAACACAACAGTATTATTCACATGCTTCACGCAAACGATCAAATTTTTACAGCATCCATCAAATTGCGTAGTTAGACTAGTTTTATTCAGATGGCTAAATTACATATATTAAACTATTCTGTTTTATTTTTGTCAGTGGCATAAAACATTATTCCAAAATGACTGTTTTTCCCACAACCTAAATGTCGTTGGGAAATGTGACTGTCGAATCTTTTTCTTCTTTTTAATGTAAATAAAATCTTGAATAATTAATAGATTAATTAATAATATAAAATATTTTATATTGTCATCCACTAACAAAATTATTATGACCTTTTTAATTTTATAATAACAACGTTAAAAACTATTTATAACAATATTTTATTGATTTATAATGTAAAGGATTTTATATTAATAATGCATGCCTATTAATCTTATACTTTTTTTTATAAAAACGTGTCTTGTAGAAGTGCATTGTGTTTCAGTTATTCTTGATATATTAGGTAATTAATGTGATATAGTAGTAACTAAAAAAAAGTATAGAGTATGTAAGATTATGTATGAAAAAATTAGTTTAAAAATTGATTGAAATTTTAAAAATTAACTAATAGTTTAAAAGTCAGTTAGTAATTAAAAGTTGAAAATTTATTTTATTGAATCATAAGTGTTGGTAACATTATCCATTAAATTATAAAAAGAAAATAAATAAAATTTTAGCTTAAATAGAAAATATTAAAAAATAAATCTAATAAATATTGAATGACAAAAAGAGAATAAATATAAAAAAATGATTAGTATCACTTTTGGTCCATTGTGTTTTAAAAGGATTGATGTCACTTTTGTATTTTTTATCTTTTTAGATCTAGAAGAAATTGGAGAAGATGATAGTTTTTTTAGTTTTCTAATTTTTAAAAATAAATAAAATAAAGATAATGGAAGTTTTTAACAGACCCTATATAAAAGTTAATTACTTTTAAGAGATTTAATATCACTTTTAGTTAATTATGTTTAGCAGTTATTTTGTTGTATGCAACATCAAGTTGTACTTAGGAACGCATGGAGTTGTGCTTTAAAATACTACTGCAAGTCAAAGATCGTGAATCCCATTAATCTAGAGAGAATTTCGAGGAAATTTATGATTACTCTATTTTCCACAGACACGCGGCATCTTCCCCGAACCCAACTGCACGCTCTAGAAAAAACGCGTTTTTACGATACCAAGAGAATTAACTGTCCATTAAAATAAACACGGTTTCGCCGCAAAACTTCTTGTGTAAGGTCCTACCGTTAATAAGCCCAACAAAAAGAACCTTCCCCCAATTGCCTATAAATATAACATGATTCCTCTCCCATTCCCATCACCAAATCAACTACACACTAGACAATTTTCCAATTCAATTATTGATTCCCCTACTCACAAAAATTAACATGCAATCCATTTCTTTGTTCAATTCCTCACCGATATTATTCCATCCATTTTCACCATCTAGGCCATGTTCTAATGGCAAGAAAACGAATTCGTTTGCTCCAACTAAGGCTTCCATGAGAGGATCAGCGGATCAGAACTTCAGTGGAAGGTTGGTGGATGAGAGCATGATAATACTGAGGAAGAGGATCCATGAGATGAACATGATAGAGAGGAACTATGAGCCTCCTTCAGATTGGATGGATTGGGAGAAGAGCTATTATACCAAGTATGACTCCATCATATGTGAAGCAGTGGGAGTTTTGCAGACCCAATTGATGAACACTAGGCCAAGTTTGGCTCTTGGGGCCATGGCTTTGGTTGCAATCAGTGTTCCAACTTCTTCTGCTGTGCTTTTGTTTCATTTGGTTGAATTGGCCAAGGTTGTTTTGGCTGGGCCTCATCTTGGCTAGCTAGACTAAAATATTGTTCATTAAATGCTTTGAATTTGGTTTGGTATTTGGAAAAACCATTCAATTCATTTGAATTATACATAGAGCATATAGAATTTTAATTGATTGGAATTTGGAACCACTCTGTTAGATTTGAGGATGGATGGGGATAGATAAGTTTATCCAAAAGTAGTGCAATTGTTTGTCATTTGTGACCTATACAACTCGTGTAATTAAATATTTGAATCACACATTATATAATGAGTTGCTTTTACTTGAAGAATATGTTGTCATCATATTCTCAAATAATGCAGTCATTAGAAATTAAAGATTCTTGAAAAAGGATATAATGAAGAATAATTCTTACTTGATTTTACTATCTCAACATTTAATTATAAGATCCTTTTAATTAATTTATGTCTGTTAAAAATTAGTTAATTTAATTAACCACATTAAATCGTCAATTAATTGTATTATTAGTTTAAAATTATATTTTTTTTATCTTTTTATCCACTTAACTATTTCTTATTAATGTTTGAATAAAAAATAATCAAATAAAAATATACAAAATAATAATAATTAATATATCTTAAAAATTTAAAAAAGTTCTATAATTAAGAACGGAGAAAGAGAGAGTAATATTTTTTCTTTAAAAAAAAGGGTGTTTCTTTCCCTATAACAACTTATTACATTAATCACAAGGGAATCCAAGATGATACCAGCTCATACATCAGCAATTGCTGCATCAGCCCCCATGCATGTTATTATAATTAGTCTAATATTGTTATGGGAATGAGATTTAGATCTTAGATCTCCAAATATAACTCATGTCTTAAACGGTAGTTCTGTAATAATTAAATTCTAGAAAATTTATTTTATATATATATATATATATATATCTATATATCATATTATTGTTACAGTGTTTTGAAAAATTTAATTGATTATCTTTAGTAAGATTATTCTCATTCAATCACATTTTTTTATTCACAATATTCGAAATCAAAAATCTTATTTAAGATGATCAAGTTTAGGATCACTTGAATAATTAAATCAATTAAGACTTGTACTGAAATTTCATGACTCTTGACAAAAAAATAATTTAGATTCTTTTTATATATAAGTATTTGAAAATATAAATATATATTATATAAAATATTAAACACATTATTTCATTAAAAATTATATATTTCTTATATTAAATAAATAACATAATTTTAATAAATCTTAAAATGATATATTACAACTTTTATTCAAATTACTATTATGTTATCATGTATCACTTAATTTATTTTTAAAATAATTGCATAACATAAATATTTATAAAACGAATCGATAATAAGTTTGACTTTATTTTTATTGGATAGTTCTTATCAACGACTTATTGTTAAAAAATAAATATATTAGTTGATATTTTGTTTTCTTATATTTGTAGGCGGAGGTACACAGGATTAGATCATTTATGATTCAAATTCTGATAAAAATAATATAATAATTCACGAATGTTACTCAGATAATTTAATAAGAACAATTAATTTTTAACTCTCATATAATGATTATTTTTACGTTGAACAAACAGGTACTACTCAACGAAAGAGATCACAAAACCCAATCCATGTTAGCAAAGTTTATGCTGCACGTCACGGATTAGAAATTTAGAGACATTTTACTTAACGAAAGAACTTTGCCCAATATTAATATCCCAATTAAGGATGAGTGTGGAATGATTAGGACACAAATATTTTTTCTTACCCAACCAAAAGTTTATTAGAGTTATGTGTTAATTTGACAACAATCGATTCAAGAAAAATACTAACACATTCTTTTAAAAATATTCTTTTTATCGAAATTTATTAAATTATAAAAAAAATTAATAAGTTACATATCAAAATAATGATTCTCTCTTTTATAATTTTATAAATTTTAATCAATTAAAAATATTGTTTTTGAAAAAGTGTGATAAAAAATATATTCTTAACACTTCTCAAACAATATTTAGTAAATTAAAAACAAAATCAAGTTAACACAATTTATTATTATTATAATAAATCAATTTAAAAATGTTTATAAATAAATTATATATATAATTTATAAAATTATTTTAAAGTAAAAAATAATATTATAATTAGGTTAAATTGATACTTTTGATTCTTTATTTTATTTTTAAGATCATTTTAGTAATTTTTTTTTAAATTTATTTTGCTTTTTTTATCCTTTTTTAAGGTCAAATAAATTCATTTGAAAAATAGTTGTTTTTTATTTTGAGAAAATTTTGTCCATTTTTAATTGATTCAAAACATAAAACTTAAGTGATTTGATTGACTTGCATGACAATTATAGAATCAAATTAATGTTCGAATAAAAGACAAACATAAACACGACAAAAATCATGAAAAAAGTAAGTCCAATAAATAATAAAAAAATTAAAAATCTTATATATGAATTTTTCAATTTTTCATTTGACTTTTTTTGTTATTTTTAAATTTAAAATAACAGTTTAATTTTTTTTTAAAACAAATTGAATCTAATAAAAAAAATTCACTTCTTGAATAAGTAAAAACCAAGTTTAAAATTGAAAATAGTGAGTTCACCAAAAAAATTAAATTGAACCTAATTTAAAAGATTAAAATCCAAGATAATTGTATTAAAAGATAAAAAAAATCTTAAAAGGTAAAAATAATGGAACAACATATAATTTAACCTTTTAAAAGTAATATCAGGTTCAGAAAAATTTAGACTTATAAAAAGATATACCACATTGAATTAGGTTAAAATAACCGAGAACATAGTACAAACTCTTCCTCAAAAATCATTTGAATTTTTTCAAAATCTTATCGCGTCGAAAGTCGGAACCAACCTTGAACCGGGCGCATTGGAGTAACAGGCAGTGAACCGCTGGTCACAGCTATCAATGGATCTTAGAAAAAGCTATGGGATACACATTAATGGTATGTTATGAGAGAAAAAAATAGGAAGGAAAGAAATCATCGAGTTCTTTTGTTTGATTGTAGAGAAAGAAAGAAAAAGAAAATGGCTTGCAGAGGGTAAACTCCTGCTTCTCCTTGCTATCTTTAGATCTGATGGTTCTCTTCAGCAGTTCCCTTCAACTTACTTGCAGGCAAGCAAAACTGAAGTCAAGGCGTCACATACTACAATCTTTAGGTCTTTTATTAGACCTATTTTAGTCACAAGAAGAAATAAAATGCTACCAAACATATTAGATTTTCATGTTTGCACTTTGCAGATAACTCAACAACTTGAGTTCAGTAGACAAATGACAAATTAATTATATATAAACACATTGGATTCACCGAACATTTCCGATCAAGCAATTATACACTGACCAGTAACCACCCCCAAAGAATATAGGTAGCATTATTTTAATCTGTATGGAATTATAACATGGTTGACATTAGTTCTCGTTATGCAATCTGCTTTCAATTCAGGTCTTGTTCAACAGCTGGGGATTTGTGTTTGAAGAATCTCAAAAGTACCACTTTGACATTGTCCTACAGTAAGCAGTTCTTGCACTAGAAAGTTCGACTTTACCTCAACTTCTCCCATCAGCCGTTGGAAATATTGCTCCTTTACTACAGCAGGTTCCAATCTCAAACTTTGGACCACCCAGGTTTTCTGCAAATAATTATACAAGATGAGTCTTCTATTTCGTGTAAAATGTACCACTATTAAAAAAGGGCAAACTACATATATTAAGAGCACCTCAATTTCACATAGGGAGATCACGTAACATTCAGCTCTTCTACAATGCAAAAATTAATCAATTGAACTTTTCTGTAAATATATAGCTCGGCTCTTAGTATCAATGTTAGAAAATTTCACACAAAAACTGCTTACACTACAATAACATTAACTAAGCTATAAAAGAACAATATCCTGAAGAAAAGCAAGTATATATGGGTGAAGGATGTAGGAGATGAAGAGGCCCCTTCAGTCCAAGACGTGACAGTCACGACTGAATGCAGCTCCCGCATCGTTGGATCAGAAGCACACCACCTTAATTACATGGCGTGAGTGCCAACATCAATCTATCTTAATGGTGAGCTCTTGAACCAACGAGTCAGCAGCTGAGTTTCAGCCATCTTCCACCGCCTCGGGCTGGACTGAAGTGAGCCCCTTCCATATCTTCCACCAACCCTCGAACAATTAAGCACCCATCCCACAAAACTCAACCTACTCTAATTATCCACGAAACAACTAATTACTATCTTTCGCAAGGCTATTATTGTAGGCCATGCTTGTGTCTGAAGCATTATAGCACTCAAACACAAACAGGCAAGGAAGAAGTATTATATAGATCTTAATTATTGACCCATCACATGAAGCATAGTGGTATAGTATAGTCACCCATCGACAAAGCAACCTAGCCCTAGTAGCATAAATATCTTGTGGAGAAAGCAGTTCCTGTCTCTGTTATTTGAACAAGAAAGCTATAGCTAACTAGCTATATAGATAGCTAGGGCAATTTTTATTTTTTATTTTTTATAAAGAAAACATAGATAGCTAGGGCTTTTGAGGTAGAATTGTGTCTGAATGAGAGAAAGATGGAGGAGGATAGGCATGTTTAGACAGTACGAGGAAAGGGAGGGGGGATGTTTAAATATTAAATAACAAAAGGGATGGGATATTTTGGGACATGCAAATCTAAAAGCAGCCTGAGGTGGAGATTTTTGATCAGGCATTGAATGATAATGGTTTTGAAGTGAGGCCTTTTCAATTCAAGAAAGCAAACTCTCTCTTGGTCTCGTACACTTGGTAATATCTAATCAAACAGCTGGATGGCTTAGCATTATTTGTGGCATGGCACAGCTGTCTTAATTTCCCTTGCATTACTAGTCTGCCTGCCAGGTCTTTGCTATACATACTAGTGGGTGGGTTCTTCAGACCCTATGATTTCTTGCTAACCCTAGCCATCTATGTATGGTACTTTTATATCCTCAATTTTATTATTCATAAGAATAAGAATATATATGTGTAAGCTAGAAGATTACTGGAACGGTAAATACCACTAATATACTAAAGCTTTGTCAATGAGTTTGCATATATATCTGGATTTTAATTTAGTTTAACTCATAAATATCAGTGTCTATTTTACACCTCTATTTACTGCTCTCTTTTTTTCATTGAATTGAAGGTCAATTAAATGAACTTATACTTTTTAACTGTCTGGTTGAAACGTGCGGAAATGCAGATGGAGAGATACATCTTGTGTTACTAGCGATTTTTTCTGTGTGTTTTGTGATGGTTATTTTCTTGGCGGTTTGAAAATGGCCAAAAATATATGCATTTGTGATTTTTTTTAATGTTTACTGACTATTCATTAATCAATTTTCATAAATAACAATTGATTTTCACATTTTACAATCATTGTTTATTGCAAAAAATTGATTAACATTGAATTTTTTATTCTTTTTCCAGCTATTTTCATGTTTTTTCTTCTTCAATTCTCCTTTTATCCTTTTCTATTTGTTTAAACCAAAATACTAATGTTTTCAATATATTTAATCTCTCACTTATTTATATTCACTTTTTTTCTCTTTATATTTATTTTTTATTTTCAACTATTTTATTTTTCATGTATTTCTTTTTTCCCCAACCAAACACAGTTTGAATAAAACTTATACCCTAATTAAATAAATCCTTCCTCTTGATAAACAAATACAGGAGAGAAGCTTTTACAGTAACATATAAGCTCAGTTGACTTAATGAAGAGTTAATCTAGATCAGTACTACTGTACATCAGTTTATTACATTATGAGCAAGGAAGCTAGGTGAATGTGGATATATATACATATATGTTTGAATTAAAGCTTATAAATTTAAGTTTGAAAAATGAATTTATAAAAATACTTCAAGTTTTTCTTTTGTAAAAACTGAATTTCAAGATAAAATGTTAGCAAAATGAATTTATTCTCCAAAAATCCAAAAATACTTCTTCAACTGATAATCAAAAGTACATCATACAGCTCTCGTCATGGATATGGATTGAAAAAATTGGAGTGCTTTGGCGTGATATTGTAACACCTGATATCCGGTGCTTTTCTTTGCCCTCGGTTTCTTAGAAAACCAGTTTACCTATGAAACTTTTAATTTTTGCAAGTAATCGTAGCACTCAAGCAGCTGACCAAAAAACAAAATTTGTGGCACTTTAGCATGTTAGTTATCATGAATGTAACTCATTTTGCACATGATTATTTCTAGAATACAGGAGTGCTGTCCCAACTGAGATGTATATACATGACAGCTATGGTACAGCTTAACGGTTTTACAAAATGTGCAGGCGATCCTGAGGATATGGCAAAATCATCCTTATAACTATTTCAATGTTCACATGCTTATGTAATTAATTTGCATTGGCGACTTGTTGATTATATGTTGGAATCCAAAAATAGTAAATGGGGGAAAAATAAAACACTAATTGTTATCTCCTAGCTAAAAAAAATTATAATCTGAAATTAAGCTGAAAGAAGGTGGCTCATGGCTGGGATTTTTCTTTCTTTCTTTAATGCAGGCCAGTCTGATATTTGCAAAGTACTATTCTTAGAGAAGAAGGGCCTCGTCAACTCGTCACGTAGCTAGTTACAACTTACAAAGAAGCAAATAAGAGGACGACCTTTCTCTTTCTAAGGTTAAATTTCAACCCCCTTTCGTCATCAATACTGTTAACAAAGTGCTATGTGAACAAAATGCTAGTGTGTATTAATGGATCACAGATTTGCGTCAAGATTTTATTGGCCCAGCTAAAGATTGCAAATAGAATATGTGTTTAAGGATAATAGGATGATTATGTAAAATAGTTTAATGATAATCATTTAATACAAATTATCGTTGATAAAATAATTTTGATAAAGTTAACAAATTTATTATAAATACTAATTTTTTATTAGATGATAAAGTAAAATTATTTTATATAATAAGTATATAATCTTTTTTCTAATAAAATATATATGTGACAAGCATTAATTATTTTTTTATTAAAATACTCTTAATTATTTTACCATAACGGCTATAAATTAATAACCAAATTCATTATTTTCTTTGCACCACTTAAGGTGGGTCGTTTTTACGGCTATGCGGCTGTGCCTCATACACCCTATTTGTACCATGGTAGAATCACACATGAAATCAGAATTCATTTTTAATCTCATAGGTAGCATTTTTATTATTATTTAATTTCGTAGGCAGTGGCGCTCACTGCATTATATTGAGTAGTTACATCATGGAAGTGTACTGCATAGTATATGGTATGTGCAAATTGATTAGACTTTAAAACTATGAATAAGAAAAATTCAAAAGCCCAAATTTATTTGGCTGACACCCTTTAATTAATTAATCTAGGGCAGATCTTTCATAAACCTACAGATTTAACATGCATTTAATTGAATACAGGTGAAAATAATAAGCTACTGTAGTGGAAGTCCCAACTCAAACTTCAAAGTCACATGTAAAAAAAAAAAAAAAAAAAAAAAAAACCCTTGAAAGTCACACAAATCAAAAGACTGTTTTGTTATCAGAAAAAGATACTAAACCATCCTGCTTCATTCTCAAAGCCAAACACTGATTTCAACTTAGTAATTTTTATTTTCTAGAAATTGATTTATTGCCAAACCTAGTTGCTTACCAACCATATGTTTCATTCTTAAATGGTTCATATTTTCGCTTCTGCAAAATCCGTACTTAGTCAAGTTACATCACATGACATTCTCGGCAAAATTTTAGCAACGGGACATATTGTTCAATTTAAGAAAACTCTATGAGTGTAAAAAATTAATAACCCTTTCTGAGTCAGGACTCAGTTCACCAAACTGGCTCACTCCAAGAAAACACAACTTTATTGAAGAAAAGGGCTGGGTACTTTTTTGTCAAGTTGGGAAACTTTGTTGGTGGTATAGCCATTGATGTTTCAGAAGACTTATCAGGTAGTCTCACTGACAGTCTCATGGCCTGGACTTATGACTGATTGAAATAAGAAATCAAAGGAATCTTTTTTGTGCACACGTCTAGTCTTTTCACTCACTTCCTTTCTTGTTTTTCTTAAATCTTTCGAGGTATTTTTTTCTTTTACTTTTATGGCAATATGAACGACCAACTCACAATTAGGTTAATCTTCATGTTACTTATATGTTAAAAACTGTGTCAACGACATTCATTTCATAGGTAGTGAATCTTTTAAATGTAATAATTGAAATTGAAAGCATGATTATCTATGTATATAATAACATGTTTGGCGTGATGGTAAAGTTTTAAATCAATTACAAAATCATAATAAATATAAAGTAAATATATTTGTTTTGAAAAATCATAATAATATTATAATTTTGAAGTAATTATCATAATTTTAAAAGATATACAAACATGCTATGAAACTCTATCAATTCGAACAAATAAAGACGATTTTTACACGCTAAACGTAATTTTAATTGCATGTTTGTTGTAAAATACTACTATATCTCTAATGGAGTTGTAAATGAGGTTCATAATTTTAACAGTTTGTTTTTATGAAATTTAACCATTAGACTAATTGAATTGATAACTCTTACGTAAAAATAGTTGCTTTAGGTTATATTTGGTAAGACTTTTGAGTAGTTTATAAATTCCTTTGAATAATTTATAAGTTATTTTGATGAAAATAAATTTATTTGACATACAAATTTATTTTAGAAAATTTATTTTTCATCAGCTACCTCAATTAATTTATCAACATAAGTTGTTTGAGGTAACTTATGAAAAATGATAAACTAATTGATGTAGCTTATAAAAAATAAGTTAGCTTAAAAATTATTAACTTTTTATTCCTATATTTTTCCATTTTTTAAAATTATTTTTTACCCTTATATTCAATTTAAAAATTCTCTAGTCATTTTTTTTACTGTTTGAAAATCTTTTTTATCTTATTTATCAATTTTGTATGCACATGATACTTAATTCATCAATTATTATCGCCACATCATTCCTTAAGCATATAAATTATTTGAATTATATCAACTTTATAATTATTTGTTAAACTATTTTTATTTTTTTAAATTATCTGACCTAATTTAAACTAAATTTCAAATATATATGAGTAGTTTTAAATAAAAGATCTTATTTGTATAATGTTTTGTAGTTATATAAAGTGAAAGACTTATACATCCAAGATATTATGTATCCATAGAAAAATAAATGTTTAGGAATATTATAAAGGAAAAAACACTTTTTAATTTTTGTTTTAAAATAATGTTATTAATAAAGTATTTAAATATCAAAAAAAATGTTTTTAAGCAATATAAATCTAATAAATTTTATTTTATTTTATTTTATTTTTTGAAAAATGAAAA